>CAHIKZ030001422.1:2500-132500 GCA_903632075.3 Acanthosepion pharaonis | reverse complement strand
GAGAGAGAGAGAGAGAGAGAGAGAGAGAGAGAGAAAGAGAGAGAGAGAAAGAGAGAGAGAGAGAGAAAAGAGAAAGAGAGAGAGAAAAGAGAGAGAAAAGAGAGAGAGAGAAAGAGAGAGAGAGAAAGAGAGAGAGAGAAAGAGAGAGAGAGAGAGAAAGAGAGAGAGAGAGAAATCGGTTCGCAGAGAAGATTCTAGAGAAGGCCATGGAAGAAACAGGTAAGGTCGACATTTTAATGAAAATGAAAGAAAAAATGATTATACTTAAATTCAGAAGGAGATGGTATGTATTAGACATTCCAACTAAGAAAAGAATGCTTGCAGAATTTGATATGAGATACACTGAAGGCAAGAAATACAGAAAAATAGCGAGTAACCTACAGGATGGCCCGAAAGTCTTGTCACCCGCTACATAATATACTTATCTATTTCAGATGAGTGACACGAACTCCTACATTTTGGAAGAGAGGCTGCATACATGATCGTGTGAATTGGGGCAAGAGCGTGAGCATGTGCGACATGACTTCACTGTAAGATTATTCGGCAAACTAGTGACTGCGAAGTGGACAATACTGGTAGGTAGGTAGGTAGGTAGGTAGGTAGGTAGGTGGTGGCAAGACTTTTGGGCCGCCCTGTACTTTTTGCAAATGTATGACAGAATATCGAGTGCAGGTGACTGTGAAAAATATACAATTCTTGGAGCTACAATTGAGGGCCATCATTTTAACATTCTGAATGGATATGTGGCATAGAAAAACATTAAACAAAAGTAGTGTTTCTACGATTAACGGGAAATGTAGAAATAAACTTTTTATCATTCTGCACAATGTCAAATATATCAATCTAGAATTTTCAAACTTCTGATAAATTCACACGTCGCTTCGAAATACCATTGTTGAAAGACAAATAACGTAAAGAAATCCTCATTTAGACATCTGCAATTATCACACATCTATTTTCAGCTTTGCATCTATTACATCTAAGAAGGAAATGAATAATGCACTAGGAAAAGACAAAACGAGAGAAGGATAAAAAATGCAGAAAAAAATAACATCAAATAAAATGTGCTACTGACAAGAGGCAATAGTAAAACCCAAACAGACAGATATACACGTCGGCCCCTCCAACGGCGTCTACTCAATCGCTATTATACTAAGTCCAACATCAATATATTTACTCATGGCTCCACTTTTCAATCACTCTGGTTCGTAAATCGTCGTACCTAAGCAAACACAAGTTCACTGACAGGTTGGCTGAAGTGGTTTGACCGGGTGCACATCGCTGATGTGTTTCCTATACAGTCGACCGCGATTGCCGACCGATAAGGAACGTTAATCTCTTCTGTGGCAATCAGAGTCATTATCAGTGATTTCACTGTCCAATCCCCCGGCCCTGGCCTCTAAAACTCACCACTCAAGCACCACGTCTCAGCATAAATATAATTTCTTCGGCCGATTTGTGCAGACTGCATTATTATTTGGTATCTAATCAGTGAAACGTTGACCGCAGTTACCTTATACAAGAGTTGGTCAAAAATTAATGGCTGCTTTTCTTTAATTACAACAGATTTAACAGTAGAAGCAAACAAATCGTAAGAAAACGAATACAAAAAGATTCAACATTCAAAATCCAATCCTCAAAATAGTACCATTCCTTCTAAAACCACTATATTCCACCGTTGCATATTTATCCGTGTGTGAGCTGCCTATCTTATCTTTGGAAAGCTTCCGTCTTCTGTGATCTGCAAACATAGGCGGAAACAAATGAAAGTCTGATGATGCCAGGTTGGTTTACATGAAGTAATTCTCCAGCAGAAACACTGTTGTCAGACGGAGTGTTTTAGCATGCAGACAACCTCATTCGCACAAAGATTTGAATAGCTAATAGACTGCATTAAACTGCAAACACAAGCTGTAGGCTTTCACTGGGTTTTGCAATAGTGATTCTTCCGTTAAGCCTTATCTTAATTCACAACATCAGTTAAACTGCCACTCTAGCGTCTGTCGCTAAGTACAGCCTCTCAACTTTTCAAATGATTTTCATTAATGGTACTACCCATAGCCTTACCGCATTTACATCAAGTGCAGTTTTTTTTTTCAGTGAATATTTGCAATACTTCATTCTTTAAAAAGAAAAATTATCATCAGAACACTTTGTGTTCTCCCTAAGTTTGTAGATGCTATTATTTTGATAAAGAATTATGAATATGTAAAAGAAATATAACTCCAGTATAATGCCCGTTGGACTTCTATACACTTTATGCTTTACATATAGAAAGTCTCCAAGTATTTTACTGCTAAATAAATTAGAACAGGAATAACTTTACCCATTAATTGACGTAGGTATACTGAGGTAAATAAAAATGTCCGTAACCGAATGATGTAGAAAGCATGTATTGAGAACAGGAAATAATTCAGTTTCAGCACAATAGATGCATTATCAGTAAATGTTATCCATTGCTCGCCATCAATCGCACAGATAAAACATATTTCCAAATGTAAACTTAATTATGGAACTATGTTATGCTACGGAAATATTGATCCGATCATGTCGGAATTTCTGGCATGAGCCAGTTATAATTTATTGATATCCGCACTGTTGTCATCATCTTTGTTGTTCTTTTCCTACGGAGCATTACACTAGTATTGGCTTGCGAATTTAGAGAAAGTCATTTTGCGTTCAATCCCCGTTTTGGGCAGAGTCGTTGGATTCAGTGGAAACGGAGAGAGAAATTTAAATAACCAGTTTTATAAGACCAGGTATTCAAATCATTTTTTCTTGTCTGGTACGATATACACTTTAATCATTTATGGATCGTCATCTTGTTAAAATTTTATCCGTAGTACATTTAACATGCCATCAGTTATAGATATATTCTCAAATATCGAAGACTAAGCTAGCAGATATATCCATTTATTATTAATAAACTTCGTGTAAATGCATATTATATATATATATATATATATATATATAACATCGGTATGAACACTGCATGGGGAGTGATAGAGCCATGGCTTAAACAATCAGGAGTTCGGAGGACAGACATTGTATTATAAGTGCAAGTTTCATGCCTCAGATTTTCTTTAAGCTTATCCAATTCATTGAAGATCATTTAAGACATGAAACTATCAGTCTTCATGCAGAGTTATATATATATATATATATATGTGTGTGTGTGTGTGCACACAGAATATATATATATATATATATATATGTGTGTGTGTGTGTGTGTGTGTGTGAATATATATATATATATATATATATATATATATATATATATGTGTGTGTGTGCACACAGAATATATATATATATATATATATATGTGTGTACACAGAATATATATATATATATATATATATATATATATATATGTGTGTGTGTGCACACAGAATATATATATATATATATGTGTGTGTGTGTGTGTGTGTGTGCACAGAATATATATATATATATATATATATATATATATATACGTTTGTATGAATACATTTCATCCAGAAAGCATCAATGCTTGTTCAATATCTCAATTTTTCATAATCCATCCAGCTATCTGGGTTTTTCATAAATATATATATTAACGTTACTTCTTTATCTTTTAATTAAGTATTAATTTCTATCTATGTACAAAAAAACTTCTATTGGTATATAGATACCTTTAATCAAATTAAATGTACACGTCTATAGCCACACTTATTATAAACTATATTCCACATTTGGTTTGTTATTTTTTTTAAATAGTAACAACCACCAAAAATAATCCAAATAAAATATCACCGTCCATGATTGCCACTTCAGCATTTTTCATGGCATAACAATTGTGTTGATCTCCAAAGCGAATGCAACGAATTGACGAAATGTATAATTTTGACAAAAGCAACCTCACTATTCAGCAAGTGATGGTCGATTCGACAAGCGAAACTGAAGGACGTTTAAATTAAAAATAACTGAAATCCTGAAATATTCAATGCACGCAAATAAATGCCTCAGATTTAATCATCCAATAATAATCTTTAATTCAAAACAAATTTGTAAAGATATTAGAAAGTAAATGGACATATTTTTTTTGCTTGTACTGACCGTACTTTTGGAAGTCAAATATCTCCTACTTGTCTCAACATAATATTGACACGCGGTTATTTTTTTTTTTATTACTCACTATATAATTTCGAATCCTGTCAACAGACAAACTTCAAAGTGACGCAATAACTAACTGGGTGAAAGTAATAAAGGAAAAAAAAAAAAAAAACGAATATTTTTCTTATTTTGTTTCTCCCACTTTAAAATAAATAAATGTTCTGTTTACAGGTGGCGTCCAGCATCTAACATGAGATTCGTTATTTAACTAAGATTAAGTGCCTTTTTGCCGGTAATCCTACGTCTTTTTATGTTGTATTTTTTTTAATTGCCACTTTCGTCACAATGTAGAACATTTAAACTCTCTCTCTCTCTATATATATATATATATATATATATATATATCAGATTACTGACGAATACATGCAATTTCTCAAAAATACTCGATGAAAACCGCTAGGAAACATATTTTAGGAATAGCTTTAGAACATATAACCAACATTTATTTAAGTTATAAAAAACAAAATGTCACTTAAAATCAGAAGATAGAATTTCACGAACTATAATGAAGACGATATGGAGAATCCCAACGGGCATAATGAAAGCGGAAATAACAGAGGGGAACAACGAATAATCCATGTAATTTGTGAGAAGGAAGGATAGAATGGTGTTCACAATTGTATGGTAAAATATCAGAGGGCGACATGGGCCGAGAGGCGGTGATTTATATAGGGCCAACATCCTGAAGTTACGCAGCCCATAAACGATGACGACTAAAGACTTAATACAGAAAATAGAGCAATTAATGAAAAAAAAAAAACATATAAGAAAAATAGCTTTAGTTTCGCTTAACTATAGAAAGGCATAAAATTCAGGAGAAAATGTGACTGTCGTTGCTAAATGTTATTCAGAACTTGTAACTGCGTGCAATAATTTGAAGTCGGAAAAGAAAAATAAATGTTTAAGATAGGATGAAAGAGATACGATTTCAAAAATTATTTCCAGTAAACCTGGAAAATCACGCCCCGGAAAATGAAAATAGATTACATTTAAACCATTTAACATGTTCTAATGACATTTGTCTCATATTAGAATAATCTAATAATGTACCAAAAATTCTGTGTCTCAAGCAAGGAATTCTAATAATCAAGAGGAATATTTAAAAAATAACATCACATTTTAATTTTGATAAAAATATCATAAAATATTAAAATACATGAAGAACATGAAAATTTCAAGGAAAATATATATGTATATATATATATATAACTGACAAAAATGTTTTTCTTTCTTTTTTTTTTCAAAGTTTTTCAGATTTTAATTTTGCGGGGACGGATAGAGTGTATTAAAAGTTCATACGATTTCTTTTGCTAAGTCCGTTTTCAAGTTGTATTGAATATAAATAGTAGTTCTGGCCGTTCTGTGTGGAAGTATTCCTAAATTCAATGTACTGGTGTCTTTAAAAAAAAAGAAAAGAAAAGAAAAGAAACTAAATAGAAGTCAATATTAAAAGACTAATGAATTGTTCGATAATGCATCGGGTAATAATTGCAACGCACATTTTTTACACACTTTGATCCCAGAAAAGAAAAACTGTAAAAAAAAAAAAAAACGCATGATGAATAGAATATATAATTTCCTATATCCTTCACTTTCAAATATATATATTAAAAATAAATAAAATTAAATAAAACAAAATTAAGGTTTATATATATATATATATATATATATATATATATATATATATATATATATATATATATATATAAAATTATTGTCTTTACAAACTTTGGGAGTGGGCTCCTTTTTGGCGTGTGGAGCCCCCCCAATATTTGTAAAGGTATTTTGATATATGTAATTTTATATGATATTCTCTTCGCACGTACGAACCACATTTGTTCCTATATATATGTTTTTGAAAATATTTGCTCATATGAAATATATGAAATCGAAACCATAATGAAATTTATCAATCAGCATATGTATTTTCATTTTGCGCCAATTTTTGAGTATAATAAATGATTTCCGCGTTTCATGATACATGTCATATGCATATTGACAAAGTCTTAGAAACGAAAATTATCACGAATATCTATAAGTTTTCTCTTAGATTATCCAACTCAATATCTTTCTAATGCTGTTCATACCGACATCACAATGGTTTTATTCCCTCTGTTAGAGTTTTTCTATGGAAGTAATTGTGATTGCAATTCCTGTAGAAATTTGCGAGATGAGCTTTATTTCTAATAATAATATTTACTCTGTGTCGTAAACTTACCCCAAACCTGGCTTTATGCATTAATTACAAAATTCATTATACATTTATATGACGAAATAATTCATTATACATTATAATTACCAACTTATCCTAATGTGTACATTTACTTCATTCTTATGGCCTTTCTCTAACTGTAAATTCTCCCTAAGCAGTCTCCTGGGTAACTTCCAGGTCTTCATCTTTTATTCTTGTGATCATTGGTTTTTGGCTGGGAATTACATGTAATCAATACATTTATTAATTTCCGTTCATCCTTAAAATGACGCTGAATTTTTCTCCATTTAAATAATGTATCATTTCTAGTAAATCATCCGAGGAAACGGATTTTAGTACAATGTCTTCAGCAAATTGGAAATGTGTCAAATATTTTCCTTTTCAACTCTTCCCCATATTAACTCTTCCTTATCTTCCTAAAGATGCTCCCAATGTATTTCTAAATAAGTTAGACGAAACTTTTTTTTTTATTTTGTGTAAGGAAATCATAACAGTAAAGCTATATGTAACAGTCTCTTCTCCAGCACTTCCCGTCAGTTGAACTCGCTTCCCCTTACTTGTTTCACTGACGAATACTATCTTTAAATATTAAAGTTTAATGTCAATCGACATTTGACACCCTGAGCCTCTCTCCC
This sequence comes from Acanthosepion pharaonis, assembly GCA_903632075.3. Classification (NCBI taxonomy): domain Eukaryota; kingdom Metazoa; phylum Mollusca; class Cephalopoda; order Sepiida; family Sepiidae; genus Acanthosepion; species Acanthosepion pharaonis. Next base: position 125,518 of record CAHIKZ030001422.1, on the reverse strand, counting down.
GTCCTTCTCTGTATCCTTCCCTCAAACACGACGCTTTAGTCTTGTTTTCAATTCTCTGTTACCCCCTGCGTGCTAGTGGCACCCCGGCCTTGTTTGTGGTGAACTGACTTAATTTTTTTTTCATTTTATTTTGCAAAGTTTCGTTAATACTCTGCAATCTTAATCAGTTCAAAAATACCCGCAGACGCATATTTCACATGATCTATGCATTATCATACTCATCAACACATATAAACACTTGTTTCTTAGGAATATGTAAAAACTTTATATATTTTGAGAGTAAGGCAAAAGATTAATGGATTACAAGTACAATCAATATTCCTAGATTTAACTTCTAATGTGCATTCTTTTTCGTATAAATTTGATAAACAGTTATGCTATATACAAATGCCGTTTCTTGTCGAACATCATAAAACGAATCTTTTAATATAAATTTTTCGCTTGGTTCGGGATTTAATTTGTAATTCGAAAATTCGGATTCTTTTGTTATGACTGGAAACGAACTCATATCTTTCGGAGTCACAGTTAGTATTATCTTTTTAGGTGCACATTTGAAAAATAAACAATATATATATATATATATATATATGTGTGTGTGTGTGTTTATATAGAAATCATGGTTTTAAAAGAATGTAATCATACTGGAAATTGCAAGTAATAAACTTTTGGCAAATTCTATTAAATAGAAACAAAGAGAATATCACTTAAATTACATTTTAACAGTGCATAAAAAAATCATACAAGCGCTTACGCTTGTAGTGAAGATTTATTCAGTGCAGTTTAATAAGGTAGGTTCGACCATTTCTTTTATTGTTGAGAAGTTCTAGCGGGAGATTGTTATGGTTGCCTTCAAGGGATGACTTCAGAAAATTTATGGAGATATGAAGTGAGAGCGAGAGTGGAGGCAAGAGAGAGAGAGCGAGAGTGGAGGCAAGAGCGAGAGGGGAGGCGAGAGAGAGAGGGGAGGCGAGAGAGAGAGGGGAGGCGAGAGAGAGAGGGGAGGCGAGAGAGAGAGGGGAGGCGAGAGAGAGAGGGGAGGCGAGAGAGAGGGGGGCGAGAGAGAGAGAGGGGAGGCGAGAGAGAGGGAGGCGAGAGAGAGAGGAGGCGAGAGAGAGGCAAGAGAGAGTGAGAGAAGATCGAGTTGGTAGAGACAATGCTGGGAAGAACGAAGTGGAGGAATGAGAGTGAGGGGAAAAAGAAGAATGAGCTGAAGGCGGCTTGCTAGCTAGCTAGATATTTGCAGTCACAGAATTTCGAAGCTGATTTAAGAGCAAATAATATTCTACAAAATAACCTTGTGAGATAATGTCATATATAAAGTTTTCTGGGAGTGTATTCACTTGCGGAAGTAAACATTAAAAGCAACAGCTTTCTGTAGACAATTTGCGAGCGAATATCAAGAAATGAACACCATTTTTAGTGTTCGTGAATTTATTATGTCTGCATTTAAAGATAATACGTTAATTTATTTCTTCTCCAACAATGGCAATGTGGAAACATAAAAAAGCAAAACAGGTTTTGTATGTAACACCTGCTAAATCACGCACGAGGGAATTAAAAGACTGTCAAAACTTTATGAAACTTTCTTTTGACGCGTGCACCTGCAGGAGACTCGGAGGGAATCAAATGATTTATACACACATGTGGCGATTTTTATGTCCTCACATGAATTTGCTTCACATTAAACAAACCCATTCGCATTCAACAGTTCAGACCTCATGTATTATAGATATCGTGTTATTTTACTTATACCAGATTTTAATATAAAGATACGTATATCCACACATGATAATCCTGAAAATACCTCGATCGTGTAAAGTCTAACTTTATCAAACCTAGATGCATATCAGCAGATGTGGTTAACCGATTATTTTTTTGGATATTTACTGGATTTTTTTAATGCCGCAATATTATGCAAGATTAAAGAATTTAGTGATTTTAACAAATGCTGAATTGTCATAGATTCAGGATGTCTTGGTTTCGATAGGATTATTTGTGTGAAGAGTGAAATCTGAGAATGGAGTTCAAATACTTGATTATTTTTCGTTCATTTAGTGTTAATGTCAGTAGAATAGGCATGAAGTAATCTTCCTACACCTATGCGTTGATCACCAGAGCAAGCAAGGTTCACTTTTGTCAGGAGTTATAAAAGATTGATTAGATATTCACAGTTTACGTAAGCATAATCTTGAAAATAAAGCAATCATCTTTTTCTATATAGTGTTCAATGAAGTAGAACTTAACGATAAAACTTTGCAAAAAAAAAACAAAAAAAACTACGATCTGAGATTGGAATGAAAGCAGTGATGTACTCTCAACCCATCATAAATCAGACTGTGGAAAAGCGAAATACTATAAACCTCAGATACCTTGGGGGTACTGAGCAGTTAAAACAAATTTAACAGAGAAAAAAAGAAAATTAAAATTATTAAAACTGACTTTCGGAGTTCTTGTTGGGATTTAAATGAAGACTGTAAAACGATGCATCTAACGTAATTAATGTTATGGTTGGTGAAAATGTGCAGCTGTAGTTAAATTGATTTTGTCTTTGATAGTTTTCTTATTCAGTACCGATATTCACTGATATAATTTGTTATTTTGCATATGCTACAAAAAAGTAAATATATTCCATTTGAAATGTCACAAGTAAGAAGAGGTCGGTGTGCGAGCCAGGTGGCGTAAAAGTACTATTGGTGATAATTTTTACAAACTTGACATCTGGGTTTATTACAGTTTACGTTGCCTTGGTAAGTGGTCGATTTTATAGTCTACATTATGTAAGGATGAATGCAGATTTGAAGGTTATCACCTGGCGTTACATATTAGATGTCTGGTTACACTTTATGTACGTCACATTTTTCTGTAATATATGACAAAGTTTGTAAAGGCTGATATATATATATATATATATATATATATATATATATATATATATATATATATAAGGCAATTCATCCCAAGCAAGGCGGAAGAGCCACTAGCACGCAACGGGTTAAAGAGGACTGAGAGCAAGAGTAAAGAGGCATATTTGGGGAAGGGATACAGAGAAGGACGGGGAACAAGCTCAGGGTGTCAGATGTCGCTTGACATTACACTTGAATATTTGAAGGTTATAGTCATCGGGGAAGCAATTAAGGGGAAGGCAGTTCCACAGACGGAATGCGCGAGAGAAGATGCTGTTTGAGTAGAAGAGTCGGTTACATTTAACCATTTTGACAGTAAAAGCGTGAGACAAAGATGTAAGCTCGCGTAAATTCATGTAGTTCGGGAATTAGCGAAAGTAATCGAAACATTTGCCGTGAAAATACTTGTACAAGAGACAGTGGGATGCCACGGCACATCCGTGAGATAGCGATTACATACTTGATGCCAGATCAAGACCTTTCATTTTGCATATTCGTCTCTGGATTTTGTCAAGACCCTCGAGACGTATAGCGGTAGCACCAGACCATATATGACAGCAATATTCCATGCAAGGAAGGATGGACTAAGATATAAATAATTGCGCAGACATACGGAATTTATATTAATGCATATGAAGTTATATGATATGATAAATTATACATATTAAACTGATGCACATATTGACACAGTGAGGTAACTCGACGTGCTGCAATGATTAGCAACCTTTTCTCGCTATAGTAATTATGATTGAGTAGCGAATTCGATCATCAGTAAATGCCCTATACTTTCACATCTAAACTAAGCTTAGAAAAATCACCATACATTGGCATAGTGTCCGACCCAGAAGACAATTTTAAAATAGTTAAGTCTTCTGCGTTGGATCTTATTTTTTCTTTGTAACCAATGCTAATGAGGAATCTATCATACTGCCTAACCAATAATTATTTAACGCGTGTTATACATGGGTTACATACGACAATATTCAATGAAGATTTAATCAATTCACAAGGATAAATCTTTAACATCAATTCCAAAACCTGGGCCCCATGGTAAAAAAGTTAATACATCTGCGATTTGAATTTTGGGTTATTCATTTAGAATTCTTCCGACGATATAACAAAAGTAAATGCACATTTACAAGTCCAGCAACTGTAACGTCTCTATTAAGTTTGAAAATAGCCCTATGCTCGCCAAAACGAACATGACATTCTCCCCTATGACGACGCATAAGTACATACAAGAACACAGGAAACAAATTTTGAACTCGGCTAGTCTGTTCGACTTCAACTACCATATTCATCCGATCTTTGAATATCTGAAAATTTATTATGTAACAAGTACATAATTGTGGCAAAAGGCCGAAAAAGGGGAGGGGTTGAGGCTGGCCAACACTAAGTATCGTATACCTCGCTAATCCGATTCACGACCCATTCACTCATTACAATTTACCCATTCATCACAAGAACTCGTCCATCACCAATCAATCCTCTATGCACCATAATACCACATCCTATCTGGGGGGGACCTACAAAACGCGTCCCATACCATAAAAAATTTAATGATGATATTATTCATAAAATTCTAATAATGAGAGGAGGGAGATGAACCCAATAATAAACTAAACATCAACACAAAATAAACTAAACATAACTGATGTTAGTAGGGACCGTTCAACCCTAAAAAAGGGTGAGTCTCTGTATTTGCCCATGGGACAAAATCAAGAAGATCTCTCGCTAAAGGAGTGGGAAAAGGATAAAAAAAATCATACGGGCATGGGAAAATATAATGCTGACCCAGTCCGATCTTTGACTAACTGTGACGAAAGGCATGACTTACCTCGAAGTTCAAAACGAGTGCGAACGTGTCTTGCCTGCAAAGTAACGAGGAAAAGAAATATGGCCGCTATCAAAGACATAATTTATGCGCGCCGATCTCGTCCAAAACGAGACGATATTCGCACACATGCAAATTTCTGCCGTATCAGACAGGCACAAAAATCGAGAAGCCAACAGCACGATTCAGAATGTCGGGAGTCATTCGGCGGACTTCGTGCAATAGAGTTGGACGTACGAATTGACTGACGGACAAAGAGGAAGTCGATGTAGGCGCGGCTTAGTTGGTGTTTGTTTCACGACTGCTCGGTGTAACGGCCGAAAAAGGGAGTATCGCAATCCATTACCTTGAGGCGACCGACGACAAAAGAATAGCTGGTCTGTCGGCGAACGGCGCACTGCACTTTCTGACCCCCCCCATCTAGTTACTTTCTTCTCTTTGTTTACTCCACTAACCGAATATTACTTTTTGCGATCGCTGCAAGAGGCTAAGATGGATGAATCTTTGTCTAATTAAAGCGAGATTGAAAACTTCGCCGAAATTATTTCACAAGAAAAGCTGCTGAATATTACTTAAAGGTATCAGATGTTTGATAACTCGCAGCATGTCATTTTAAATAAAGCTGAATATATAATCGAATAAAATACTATTATATTTGATCTTTTTTGGAATTAATTTAATAAGCTAACACAAACAAATAACTTAAACCTCAAACTATTTCATACAACCTGATTGTGTTGGTTTTGAAACGGTTAGAACTTTTTTTTGTAATTAAATTTAACCTCTGTCCATCGATCACGATCGTATATTAATTTATGTTTCAGTTTCTATTTCTCCTACATAAATGGAAATAAAAGATAAGATAAGATGTGTCACTGCTTGTGCAAATTGGCTTCCGCATTTCTAAGTGTTATTTCTGCATTTCTTTTGTATACAATGATTTTGTCAATAGCACTTGAGAGACTCTAGAGATGTCAACTTGATTATTCCTGTTGATTTCGCCAAGGCACAAATGTACTTATGACTGGTTGTCAGTTATTCTTATCGTCCATTGAAGAATCACTGTAGGTGTCAGGAAATATGGGAGGGGTTAAGTGAAGTATTTTTGTGTATCGACAATCTATTGGCCTCTCAATGTTTGCTTGCTTGTAAATATCCTCATAGGAAAGCACTTCAATATGCCGAGAAATTGTATCCATTTCTCCGGCCATCAATTCATTTTTCTATATGACTGTATTACCCATTATAAATTAATATAAATGAATTATAATGTCTAAATATAATTATCATTAATTCAATCTTTTAAAACACTGAGAATGGACAGCACTTTTCTCCTCTACACAAGCACGAACACATGACATTTCCATAATTGGCAACCTGTCCTTTTGAATTGTCCTAACACGTGCGTTTATGGAAATTCCACCTCATATTTGTTTTTTCAGGCCATAATAGTAACATTTATCTCTTAGAACTCAACAATGTTTCGAAGTAAGAAAACTCCTATTGTATTTTCACACTAAATTTTCAAGACACTCATTACACACATCTATTAAAAAACATACGATAAATACATTGTGTTATATATATTATATATATTAGTAGTAATATTATAAGTATAAGAAACTAAGAAAATGTTCGTTCTTGATTTGAAATAATCAAACCAATACCAAAGGGGGAAGGTATACAAAAGAAAAAAACAAGAAAAAACCGAAACCGTCTAGCATGCAAGTACAAAACCCAAAGAAATACAAAACTAAGTCAAATGTTCAATACAATAAGTAGAGCAGACCTAGTTAAACTTAGAGAGCCAGACGATCCGCTAAGATGTTGAAAGCCGTGGTAGGTTTAACTATATATATCTATATATATATATATATATATATATATATATATATATAACTTATTCTGTCTTATCATTTTGTTGCATTCTGATTTATATTCGATCTACATATTATCACAGAATAACACTTTTAATCAGAATTGCTGTCTCTCGTGTCTCCAACACCACATGGAAAATTGGATAATAAACATTTTCTTGTTTCCACGTCCTGCTGTTCCTCCTTTTTAAGTGTCTGTGTAAATAATTATGAACGTTTTAACATTTATTTATTCAAACAGTCATAACTCCCCTACAATCCAGTTTTCCATCTAATTATTTACCAGCATGTATATAAACCTACCAAACTATGTATTCAGAAATATGTTGTTGCCAACGTAATATTGCAGTTACATGTAAGAAAATTTTACGTAAACGGTCACGATAGATATGCTGGTGAAAAAAAAGAAGAAAACTAACTATAGAAAAACAGAAGTTACAAACCTTGGGGAAAGGAGATTGTGCGTTAGAAGAGATAAGCGTAAATGAAGGAAAAATGCTACACTAGTATCTGGAGCATAAAAAGTTTCTACAGAATTTCGTGACAATGAAGAACATTACATCGTTCCAGAAATATGCACCTGAAGACCTAATTTAAAGTTGCTGATAAAGCGACTATGAGTGAAACAGTGTGAAGCCAAACAAACTTTTTCTAAGCTATAATCAAATATTAGAAATACAATATATATATATATATATATATATATATATATACTAACAGACAGAAAACTTCAATTTTCTGATTTATAAGCACACAGGATACACTAATGCACAGCACATTTTTAATCATTGTTGATACAGTAATACATCCAACTATATATCTTAGAAAAGTACAAATTCTATCAATCCTTTCCTGAAACATTCAGTTTAAAAACAAAAATATAACATTGTACCAAATGCTACCAATAACGATCATATGATTATTTTTTTAACATTATTTATTTTTGATACAATAATAAACGATGATTAATGAAAAAAAAAGGTTATTTAAGGCCTACTGTATAATATTACAAAACGAATGCTTGACGAGAAAAGAATCATAATATTCCGTACAAAAATAAGTAATAATTAAGAAACATGATGTTTCTCGATGATGTGTTCTAATTCTGGTTCGGTTTGGTGTAAGATTATGTTATACAATTTTAGATTGTCCAAAAACCTGTTCTCTCCCACGAATAAATATTGAAGCAACATAGCTATTCAACATATATCTATATTTCTGAGATGAGATATTATGTACACTATTTACATTATTCAGACTGTTGTCATCTTTGTCGCCATGTTTATCACAAGGTTTCGGCCGTTGTACGCTTTCTTCAGGTATTTGGAATGTCGAACTGAAACATTTATTTCGCTCTCTGGGGTTGACTGTTCTAGTTCCACGTGACATGTCTAATGGATGTCAGTTATCTCCTGTTAATTCCCCTCTGAAAGTTCTCCACTGCCTTAACCAGGTATTGAACTCACACTCTTTGGGTCCTCTCACTGGATCTAACTAAAACCTTTACCCACTGTGCCACGTGCGCTTGGGGAAACATGCAATGTTAACAGCAAAAATTGCAATAAGAGCACTGGTAAAAAAACGGTTTCTGAAGACATTAGGTTTATAATATCCAGAAATTCATCCACAGATGTCCACAAGGACACATGGCACAGTTGGTGTTATTTAGATCCAGTGACAGGACCCAAAGTGTGTGAGTTCAATACCTGGTTAAGGCAGTGGAGAACTTTCAGAGGGGAATTAACTGGAGAGCACTGGAAAAAATGGTTGCTGAAGACATTAGTTTTTTGTATAACTGTCATCCATTAGACATGGCACGTGAAACTAGAATAGTCCCAATGAGCAAAATAAATGTTTCAGTTCGACATTCCAACCACCTGAAGAATGCCTAGCGTACAACGGCCGAAACGTTGTGATAAACATGGCGACAAAGATGAGGATAATAGTTCGAATATTGTAAATAGTATAGCTATTCAAGTACAAATATTGTGAGCATTCATGAAATAGAAATTATTTTGTTGCAGAAGCCATTTCATCTCTGATTAATATAGGTTGTATTTTACTCCGCCATTAAAATATTGTAGCCTATTTCGGATTGGCCAAGCGGACAATTCTTTTTTTCAATCATGTTAACCGACATTCGAATACGCATTCTCGCTTTTAATTGCAATATACGACTTTTATAATGGTGTTTTTCATTTAAATAAAAAGAAAAAATAAGAAAATAAATAAATGAAAATTTATAAAAAACAAAAAAAAAAAAAAAAACAGTATAAAAACCAAGAAAGAGAGTTGGAAATTACACAAGTTTGCGATAAAGAAATTAAATCTATATATGTTTATGGAGATAAAGGAATGGTAAAGAGGGAGTTGGATTATGTGATTATGACAGTATGTCTGAAAAGAAGAATGATAAACATCAAACGAAAACCATGAAACAATGATTTATCCCCAGGCGAGAATAATAGCCACGGATATGTGATTCACATGCGAAAAGAAAGAAAATAAATGAAACCAGCAGAAGAAAGCGAGATCTCGGGAGAAACGAAATGACAGTATTTAGCTGATGTTAGTTGTACACGGCAAACCTAGGCACGTGGACAGTTTAAATGGAACTCAGAATGGGAACTGAACACAAGAGACTGTGCTTGAACGTCGATAATTTTAATCATCTCACATCTGTTGGCATCGAAACGAACTGCCAGTCGCGCACATAACACATATTTGGATCTAGAGAAAACATAGCAATGCAAGGAAGAGAGAGGAAGAGAAAACATAGCAATGAATAGAGAGAGAGGAAGATAACATAGATGCAAGGAAAGAGAGGAAGAGAAAACATAGCAATGCAAGGAAGAGAGAGGAAGAGAAAACATAGCAATGCAAGGAAGAGAGAGAAGAGAGAAACATAGAATGCAAGGAAGAGAGGAAGAGAAAACATAGAATGCAAGGAAGAGAGAGGAAGATAGAACATAGCAATGCAAGAGGAAGAGAGAGGAAGAGAAAACATAGCAATGCAAGGAAGAGAGAGAAGAGAAAAAAATAGAAATGAAGGAAGAGAGGAGGAAGAGAAAAAGATAGCAATGCAAGGAAGAGAGAGGAAGAGAGAAAGACATAGATAATGAAGAGGAAGAGAGAGGAAGAGAAAACATAGAATGCAAGGAAGAGAGAGAGAAGAGAAAACAAAAAATGAGAGGAAGAGAGAGAAGAGAAAACATAGAATGCAAGGAAGAGAGAGGAAGAGAAAAAGAATAATGATAAGGGAAGAGAGAGGAAGAGAAAACATAGCAATGCAAGGAAGAGAGGAAGAGAAAAGAATAGATAGAGAAGGAAGAGAGAGGAAGAAGAAAAAAGAGAGCAATAGAGGAAGAGAGAGGAAGAAAACATAGATAATAGGAAAAGGAAGAGAGAGGAAGAGAAAAACAAAGAATGAAGAGGAAGAGAGAGGAAGAGAAAGAATAGAATAAAAGGAAGAGAGAGGAAGAGAAAAACATAGAGATGGAAGAGAAGAGAGAGGAAGAGAAAAAAATAGAAAACAGAAGAGAGAGAAGAGAAAATAGCAAGAAGAGAGAGGAAGAGAAAGAATATAAATAGAAGGAAGAGAGAGGAAGAGAAAAGATAGATAGAGAAAGAGAGAGAGAGGAAGAGAAAGAGAGAAAGAGGGAAGAGAGAAGAGAGAGATAGAAGGAGAGAGAGAGAAAGAGAAAACATAGAAGGAAGAGGAGAGAGAAGAGAGAAAAAAAGCAATGGAAGGAAGAGAGAGGAAAGAAAAAGATAGAGAGAAGAAGGAGAGGAAGAGAAAAAGAGAGAATGAAAGGAGAGAGAGAGGAAAGAAAAATAGAATGCAAGAGAAGAGAGAGGAAGAGAAAGATAGATAATGCAAGGAAGAGAGAGGAAGAGAAAAAGACAATGAAAAAAGAGAGAGGAAGAGAAATAGATAGAAGAAGGAAAAGAGAGAGGAAGAGAAAAGAGGAAGAGAGGAGAGAGAGGAAAGAAAAATAGAATGAAGGAAGAGAGAGAGGAAGAGAAAATAGAAAGGAAGAATAAGAGAAGAGAGAAGAGAGAGAAGAGAAAACATAGACAATGCAAGAAAGAGAGAGGAAGAAAAAGAGCAATAGAAGGAAGAGAGAAGAGGAGAAAAAATAAAGCAATGCAAGGAAGAGAGAGAGAGGAGAAAAAAAGAAAAAGAGAGAGAGAAGAGAGAGGAAGGAGAGAAAAGAAATAGCAATGAGAGGAAGAGAGAGGAAGAGAAAAATAGAATGCAAGGAGAGAGAGAGAGAAGAGAAAGATAGAAGAGAGAGGAGAGAGAGAAGAAAAAATAGGATGCAAGGAAGAGAGAGGAAGAGAAAGATAGAATGCAAGGAAAAGAGAAGAAAAAGAGAGGAATGCAAGGAAGAGAGAGGAAGAGAAAACATAGCAATGCAAGGAAGAGAGAGGAAGAGAAAAAATAAAATGCAAGGAAGAGAGAGGAAGAGAAAATATAGACATAAGGAAGAGAGATAGAGAAAGAGATAGCAATGAAGGAAGAGAGAGGAAGAAAAAATAGAAATGCAAGGAAGAGAGAAGAGATAAAGATAGCAATGCAAGGAAGAGAGAGGAAGAAAAAGAATAGAGGAAGAGAGAGGAAGAGGAAACATAGATAGAGAGAGAAGAGAGAGAAGAGAGATAGAAAAGGAAGAAGGAAGAGAGAGGAAGAGAAAACATAGCAATGAGAGGAAGAGAGAGGAAGAGAAAAAAGAGCAATGATAGAAGAGAGAGGAAGAGAAAAAGAGAGATGAAGGAAGAGAGAGGAAGAGAAAATATAGAATGCAAGGGAGAGAGAGAAAAGAAAACATAGATGAGAGAGGAAGAGAGAGGAAGAGAAACATAGAATGCAAGGAAGAGAGAGGAAGAGGAAGATAGAGAAAAAAAGAATAGGAAGAGAGAGGAGAGAACAGAGCAATGAAGGAGATAGAGAGAGAAGAGAAAACAGAGAAATAAGAATAGAAGAGAGAGGAAGAGGAAAGAGAAAGAATGCAAGGAAGAGAGAGGAAGAGAAAACATAGGAGAAGGAAGATAGAAGAGAAAAATAAGAATGAGAGGAAGAGAGAGGAAGAGAAAAATAGATAGAGAGAGAGAAGAGAGAAGAAGAAGATAGCAATGCAAGGAAGAGAGAGGAAGAGAAAACATAGAATAGAAGGAAGAGAGAGGAAGAGAAAGAGAGAAAGGATAGAAAAGAGAGAGGAAGAGAAAGAGGAAGAAACAAAGCAAGGAAGAGAGAGAAGAAAAACATAGAATGAAGAGGAAGAGAGAGGAAGAAAAAGATAGAATGAGAGAGGAAGAGAGAGGAAGAGAAAGGAAAGAGAGAGGGAAGAGAGAAGAGAAAACATAGATAATGCAAGGAAGAGAGGAAGAGAAAAATAGGGAAAGAGAAAGGAAGAGAGAGGAAGAAAAAACATAATAGAAAAGGAAGAGAGAGATAGAGAAAATAGGAAAGAGAGAGAAGAGAAAGAGAGAAAATAGAAGAATGCAAGATAGATAGATACATAGAATAGATAGAGAGATAGATAGAAAATAGAATGCAAGGGAAGAGAGAGGAAGAGAAAGAGAGAACAAGGAAAAGAGAGGATAGAAAAGTAGAAAAGAGAGATAGAAAGAGAGAGGAAGAAGAGAGAAAGAGAGAAAAAGATAAAGAAAGATGGAAGAAGAGAGAGGAAGAGAGAAAAAGAAAAGAGAGAGGAAGAGAGAAAAGGAAGAGAGAGAGAGGAAGAAAAATAGATAATGAGAAGGAAAGAGAGAAAAAAGAAAGAGAGAGAGATAGATAGAAAATGAGAGGAAGAGAGAGAGAGAAAAACATAGAGAGAGAGAGATAGAAGAGAAAAAGGAGATAGATAGAGAGATAGAAGAGAAAAAAGAGAGAAACAAAGGCAAGGAAGAGAGAGAAAGAGAAAACATAATAATAGAGAGAAAGAGAGAGAGAAGAAGAGAAAAATAGGGAAAGAGGAGGAAGAGAGAGAAGAGAAAAGATAGAATAGAGGAAGAGGAAGAGAGAAAAAACATAGAAACAGAAAGAGAAGAGAGAAGGAGAATAGAGGGAAGATAGAGAGAAGAGAAAAAGAGAGATGAAGAGAAGAGAGAGGAAGAGAAAAGAAGAATGATAGGGGAGAGAGAGGAAGAGAGATAGATAGAAAAGAAAGGAAGAGAGGAGAAGAGAAGAGGAATAGATAGGAAGAGAGAGGAAGAAAAAGAGAGAGGAATGAAGGAAGAGAGAGGAAGAGAAAAGAATAAAGAGGAGGAAGAGAGAGAAGAGAAAAAGAGAAAGAGAAGAGAGAAGGAAGAGGGAGGAAGAGAGAAAGATAAAGATAGATAAGAAGAGAGAGGAAGAGAAAAACAAAGAGAGAAGAAGAGAGAGGAGAGAAAAAATAGAGATGGAAGGAAGAGAGAGATAGAGAAAAAAATAGATAGAAGGAAGAGAGAGGAAGAGAAAGAGAGAAAAGAATAAAGAGAGAGGAAGAGAAAACATAGATAGATGGGAAAGAGAGAGGAAGAGAAAGACAACAATAGAATAGATAGAGAGAGAGAAGATAGAAATATAGAATGAGAAGAGAGAGAGAAAAGAGATAAAGAGAGAGAAGAGAGAGGAAGAGAGAAAGAAAAGATAGAATGAGAAGAGAGAGAAGAGATAAATAGAATGACATAGATAGAGAGATAGAAGAGAAAGAATAGAGGAAAGAGAGAGGAAGAGAAAGATAGCAATGACAAGGAAGAGAGAGGAAGAGAAAAGAATAATAGAAGGATAGAGAAAGAGAGGAAGAGAAAATGATATAGAGAGGATAGAAGGAGAGAGAAGAGAAGAGAAAAGATAATAGAAGAGAGAAGAGAAGAGGAAGAGAAAACATAGAAAACATAAGAGAGAGGAAGAGAAAAGATAGAATGGATAGAAGAGAGAGAAGAGAGATAGATAAATAGATAGATAGAAAAGAATAAGGAAGAGAGAGGAAGAGAAAGAGAGAGAAATGCAAGGAAGAGAGAGAGAGAAAGATAGAAGATAGAAAGAGGAAGAGAGAGGAAGAGAGAAACATAACAATGCAAGGAAGAAAGATAGATAGAAAGAGAAATGAGAAGGAAGAAGAAAGAAAGATAGGGAAGAGAAAGAGAGAGAAAGAGAAAAAGAGGAAGAGGAAGGAGAGAGAGAGATAGAGAAAAGATAGAATGGGAGGAAGAGAGAGGAAGAGAAAAAGATAGATGAGATGAAAGGAAGAGAGAGGAAGAGAAAAATAGAATAAAGAGGGAGAAGAGAGAGAAGAAGAGAAAGAGAAAGATAAGGAAAGATAGATAGATAGAGAGGGGAAAAAAGAAGAATGAGAGAGAGAGAGAGGAAGAGAGAGAGAAAGATAGTTATGCAAGGAAGAGAAGAAAGAGAGAGAGGGATAAGATAGAAGAAAGAGAGAGAGGAAGAGAGAGGAGGAGAAGAGAGAAAAAATATAGAAAGATAGGGAAGAGAGAGGAAGAGAGATAGATAGAGAAAAGAAGGAAAGAGAGAGGAAGAGAGAGAGCAATGAAAGGAATAGAGAGGAAGATAGAAGATAGATAATAGAAGATAGAAAGAGAGAAGAGAAAACAGAGAAAAGAAGGAGAGAGAGGAAGAGGAAAAATAGATATGATAAGGAATAGAGAGGAAGAGAAAACATAGGGATGCAAGGAAGAAGAGAAAGAAAGAGAGAGAAAATGAAGGGGAGAGAGAGAGAAAGAATAAAACATAGGGAAGAGAGAGGAAGAGAAAAAAAGAATAATGATAGGGAGAGAGAGGAGAGAAAGAGAGAGAAAAGAAAAAAGAGAGAGGAAGAGAAAGATAGAGAGAGGAAGAGAGAGATAGAGAAAGATAGAATGAAGAGAAGAGAGAAAAAAGAAAACAGAGAGAATGAAGGAAGAGAGAGAGAGAGAAAAAAAGATAGCAATGCAAGGAAGAGAGAGGAAGAGAGAAAAGGAAGAATGCATAGGAAGAGAGAGGAAGAGAAAACATAGAAAATGCAAGGAGAGAGAGAGAGAAGAAAACAAGAGGAAGATAGATAGATAGAAGGAAGAGAGAGGAAGAGATAGAAGAAGAAGAGAGGAAGAAGAAATGATGGAAGAGAGAGGAAGAGAAAACAGAGAGAATGCAGGGAAGAGAGGAATAGAAAAAGAATGAGAGAGAGGAGAGAGAGAGAAAAACATAGATAGAAAGATAGAGAATGCAAGAGGAGAGAGAGGAAGAGAGAGGAAGAGAAAAGATAAAATGCAAGGGAGAGAGAGATAGATAGAGAGAAAGATAAAAAGATAAGAGAAGAAAAGAAGAGAGAGAGAGAAGAAAAAGATAGAAATGAAGGAAAGAGAGAGAGAAGAGAAACATAGATAAGGAAGAGAGAGGAAGAGAAAAGAGAGCAATGAGAGGAAGAGAGAGAAAAAAAAAAGAGAGAGGAAGAGAGAGGAAGAGAGAAAACATAGAAATGCAAGGAGAGAGAGAGGAAGAGAAAAGATAGATAGAATGCAAGGAAGAGAGAGAAGAGAAAAAGATAGAAAAGAGAGAAAATGCAAGGAAGAGAGAGGAAGAGGAAGAGAGAGGAAGAGAAAAGAAGAAAGAGGAAGAGAAGAGAGAGAAAAATAGCAATGACAAGGAGAGAGAGGAAGAAAGATAGATAGATAGATAGAGAAGGGAAAGAGAGAGAGGAAGAGAAAACATAGAGATAGAAGGAAGAAGAGGATAGAGAGAAAGAGGATATAGAATGCAAGAGAGGAAGAGAGAGAAGAGAAAAAATAGCAATGCAAGGAAGAGAGAGGAAGAGAAAAGATAGCAATGAGAGGGAAGAGAGAGGAAGAGAAAACAGAGCAATGCAAGAGGAGAGAGGAAGAGAAACATAGCAAGAATAAATAGGGAAGAGAGAGGAAGATAAAAAGATAGCAAAGAGAGAGGAAGAGAGAGAAGAGAAAACATAGAGAGATAGATAGGGGAGAGAGAGAGAGAAAGAAGAATATAGAGATGCAAGGAAGAGAGAGGAAGAAAATAATAGCAATGCAAGGGAGAGAGAGGAAGAGAAAACATAGCAATGCAAGGGAGAGAGAGGAAGAGAAAAAAGCAATGCAAGGGAGAGAGAGAGGAAGAGAGAGAGGAAGGAAGAGAGAGGAAGAGAAAGATAGAAATGAAAGGAAGAGAGAGGAAGAGAAACAGATAGATAATAGATAAAAGAAGAGAGAGAAGAGAAAAAATAGCAAAAGAAGGGAAGAGAGAGAGAGAAGAGAAAACATAGCAATGCAAGGAAGAGAGAGGAAGAGAAAACATAGCAATGCAAGGAAGAGAGAGGAAGAGAAAACATAGCAATGCAAGGAAGAGAGAGGAAGAGAAAACATAGCAATGCAAGGAAGAGAGAGGAAGAGAAAACATAGCAATGCAAGGAAGAGAGAGGAAGAGAAAACATAGCAATGCAAGGGAGAGAGACAATGTGTGAAAATTAAGATTGGATAATAAAGAGACAATGATTTGTTTGAAAGAAAATAATTTCAGCGTGAAAGATAAACAGGTAAAAATCTTGCACAATCATGAGACAGAATGAATCTTCATATGTTCAACTGAATGGAAAAGACAAAGAATCCAATATCTACCTAAATGTCGAGAAAGAAAATAAAGACGTGTTAAATCGTTATGAAAATCACTTTAGAAAGTCTTTCTCTATTTGTATGCTTGTTCTCAGATCAACACATCTGAAAATTTCTGTCATCCAGTACTCTGCGAAAAACATTTTTTCAGTGACCTGTATTAATTGATCAACGGAAGTCCTTAGATTACGTCTATCTTTTCCTATAATTTCATTCACAGAGTAAATAGTGCAACAAAAATGCATTTGTAACAATGCCACTGATTACTCTAAAATGTCATGTGTGATGTGGTCGCTTGCGACGACACTAAATTCCGTTACTGCATGTTATAAAAATATCCACGCGGACGCAAATTTGAAGTCCACAATTGATTTCTTGCTGGTTTATTTTTCCGCTCGTGTGAATTGTCAAGTGAGAGAGAGAAAATGACTAATAACGATCCCAGCGGGAGTTTATTAACCTGCTATCTACAGGGGTGATATTTTAATTCCGGCCACAACAGGCCGACCCATGGGTCAGTTCGTACGTTTCGCTGACAAAATTCCACATCTGCTTAACTCTCTCCGCAAAACTCACCAGCAAATTCTGCCGTCTTCCCATTCATCCCCAAACTCGTCTTTTTATATTTCGCATTTTGTATGGTGGTACACTTCCGTTTTCGGCCCGAGAGGTTTCTCGATTCATGGTCTTCTAGAAAAGACCAGATTTCTCCCGAACTATCTCGAATAGGAAGTCCTTCATTTATTTATTTATCGGATCAGCTTCACGGTCTAATTATAACCCGCATTAGTCAATCGGATTCACCCGGGAAAGCCAAGCGTGCCCTTGAGCCGTGTTGACCTTTCTCATTGAGGAGACGATTTTAAAAACTTTGCGTCTGTTGTTTGGCGACTGGATGACCAGTTAGATCAGATGTTAGTAATTTCTAGTGTTGCTAAATATTCCTTTACTTTTTTTTTCTTTCTTAAATTATACATAACATTAGCTAAAGGGCGCGTCGGACATGCCTTTCACATAATGGTAAGATATTAGCTCAATGAAAACAACAGTGTCCCTTGCTAAGTTCACTAGCACCACACAGATGATAGTTTAAAATGTGAGATTTATGTCTGTCGCACTCTTGTATAAGTCGATGTAATTTTTTAAAAAAATTCTGCAGAGACGGTCACGGAAATGCACATTCATTTCACAGATTTGGTCCGTAAATTTACGGAAGTTTCACGCCAATTTTCCTAGATCCTGCCTTATTTTTGCTGACGTTGATCGCTGCACCCAATGATCTCGTCCAGTTATCATCGACATAGGCTCTTAGACCTAAAAGTGGGCCCAAGAATATTCTAAACAGATCTGGAGACGCAAGAAGCAGTGTAGACATCAGTTAGGAATTACATTTTCTATAATATATTCCCGGTTTCATGAAATTTTTAATTTGCTTTTGTGCGCCTCATATTTTTCTTTGGTATCAAAATTGGGCACAGGAAATAAAAAGTCAAGAAAATCTGGTCTCGACTATGCACCATTCAGTTTCTTTGCCAATTATTTTTTTAAATTTCCAACTGCTTAAATTTTATACGAGAACTGTTTTCTACTAGTGACCTAAAATATGCGTTTTCATATGCGTTTGAGATGCAATTAATTTTTTTTTATATATTTTCATCCATATTAACTTTCTAAGATCTACTTTAGAAAATTGATACCACTATGATAAGTAATATAATAAAATCCCTCATTTTATTTCGACTGTTGCATTTAAAAAGATCTATTACAAAATAAACCATACTAGATGATATTGTCATATAAACCCTGTCGTCACAGCTGGTTGCTGTTTAAACACAGGTAAGTAGCCTATTGTTCCAAAACAGGCATAATCTTTCGAACTAGGTAAATCTTCTGAGCTCAACACTGGCTTCCAAAATCTTGAATTCTTCTTATATTGGCAAAATGTATTAAATATCTATGAAATTAATAATATGTGAGTGAGAGAGTGAGAGAGAGAGATCAGAAATAAAAAGATACAGGAAAATCTGATGAGTTAAAGTAAAATAATAACATGAACGAAGTGACTGAGGGAAAGTGCAGGACTTTCTTTCTGTATTAGTTTGTACGAAAGCGAGAAGTAAACTTAGAGAAACTACCAGATGAATCACATACAAAACAGATCGTGCCACGGGTTACAAATAGAGAATCTCGTACATTTACTTGTGTGTGGAAATCTCTTTATCGCTAAGCCACAGATTATTAGGCGTCCATCAACAGGAATTCCTCAGATGGAGTCACTGCTACCTTAAGATTTCGTTGACCGAATGATCTTATCCTCATAAACATGCGGAAAGTGTAAGAAATGATGCGACCAGACAGGCTCCTCATTCGATTGCTGCTTTTAGTATTCAATAACTGTGTCTCAACTCAGACGTTATTTGCGCTCTTTTAGATAGCCTTCTCCTTGTGTTATTCGTCATTTTCTAAAGCCGTCAATATAGGATAATAAAATTTTACAGAGTCAAGAGCAAAAAATAATAAAAGAAAAGAAAAGTAAGATAAAGTTTGCAATCTGATTCGATTTGAGAAGTCGCTTTTATTTAAAATTAGTAATGAAAGTGTAATATTTCTCTGGAATAAATTTAAGCCAAAGTCGAAATATCGGAAATTTGAAGAATAAATAATTCACTATATTTCAGAAAATTTCTCTTGGAAAAATCAGCATTAACAGTGACATTTTATAAGTTATTTTTTTGAATATTATATTAAAAAAAAAATAGCACATAGACATGATAAAAATGATATCTATCACACACTCATTTCAATTATTCAATTTATAATTGTCGAATATTAGAAAATTCTATGAACTGCCCTTTTAAAAAAGGCACCGCGAAAGGACTCATATTATTCTTTTATTCCCAGTTATATTGATAAAATATCCTTATTTGATGAAAGCAAATGTAACAAACTTATTTGGAACACTGACTCTCAGTCTATTGAGACATATGAAACTAAACAAATAGGTGTGATCAATATAAGAAACTGTAATTTAATATATTAAGGCAGTAAGAAAACATTATTTCCCCCTAAATTTTAATTATAAAAATAATACAACAAACATACAAATATAAACGTTCATAATTAAAAACAGTTTAAGTCTGTGTCCAAATTCGAAACAAAAAGTTCTTTGGACTGGCAAATAAAACAGCACGAGAATTAAGCATAGCTAATTGATTAGCTGATTTTCTGTCTACAATAAATGAGATGGTAGCGCAGTATTGAAAACTATTTAAATGATTTTCCTTTAAATGGTATTAAATAAAACGAAGAAAATAGAATCTGATTAACACTACGGGATCAGCTTAATTAAAGTAATATTTTCAGCTATTCTGAATGCAAAAATATCTGAATTATATTTTTACATGTGGTGTAATTTACCGAATTCGACTATTCGACTAATAAATATTTAGCTTTCTCAACAAACGTCTACCATCTACAGATTATCTAGTCAAAACAAGAGCAATGCGTACATCATTAATTTTTAAACATTCACAATAAACAATTTACTTTTGACCGTATTAGATATTTATTTGCTATTATTGCTCAAAACCTTATATTTACGAATGTTTTTAAGTTCACAAGTGTCTGAAAAATAAAACAAGTATTTGGTTATGAAATTACTTTTATAAAAGATAAATTGTAAGGAAAACGACGCATTAATACTTGGATATATGTATACCAATATTTGTAAATGATTATTATTTGTTGATAACACATTTGGAAAGTAAATATATTTTACTTGTGCATCCGTCAAAACATTCATATTTATGATGTGTGAATCATGACTAAAATTTTCAGCTGGGAAAATGCTTCAAAAGATTTATTATTTTTAATCTCTGGAGGATAGTGAACATTTCTAATAAAATCAACACAAACTGAAATATATATTATTTCCGATTCATGATTTGATTAACAATCACTCACTTGATTTATTGGAAGTATGTTAATTTTATAAAAAATGTGTATACTTTAACTTTTCTCATAATTTCTGATTTTCATTTGTATTTTTACACGTACATTGTTAACCGAGTTTCCGAGTGTAATTTACTGAAATTAAATTTTATCAAAATTTAGAAGTTTCCTGTATACAATCACATGTTGACTGAGAGAATGTTGAATACGATAAATATGATATTAGAAAGAATCGAAAGCGTTTACATACAAAATACCGTAAAAATATTTCTATCCTTTTATAAAGAATCCAACCGATTAAATGTTTTCGGCGCTATTACATTATCGCACACACACACACACACACACAAAAAAAAAAAAAAAAAAACATACAACCAGATAAATTTATAAAATGAAAAACTTATTGAAACTGATTTTTTTAAAAGTTTAACTTCATAGAATTAATTTTAAATAACAACAGTTGGACTGTTACACTTATTAATAATTCAATTTAATTTCCAAACACATGTAATGGTTAAAAAAAAAAAAAACTTCTGTAAATGTATTTCTGTTGTCAAAGGTTTCTGAAAGGAAGGTCAGAAAGACAATGAAATGTAATATTTAAAATAAAAAAATCCACAAATTATGAAACAAATATTAAGAAAAAAGGAAATATATTCATGTTTCTTTTTTAAATTAAAAAAATCTGAAGACAAAAAACAGTATTTTTGACAGTGTCATGGGGATGTGAAAGTGTAATAGCGTCTTTTTTTATTAGGTTTCTTGTGTATAGGTTGAACTATATATAT
The DNA here is from genome assembly GCA_903632075.3 of Acanthosepion pharaonis. Classification (NCBI taxonomy): domain Eukaryota; kingdom Metazoa; phylum Mollusca; class Cephalopoda; order Sepiida; family Sepiidae; genus Acanthosepion; species Acanthosepion pharaonis. The sequence goes on along the minus strand of CAHIKZ030001422.1, from coordinate 104,559 downwards.
ATATATATATATATATATATATATATATAACATTATTATAAAACGATTAAAACCTGCAGGTATAATTTTTATTTGGAAAATAAATAGAAATAAAATTCTTTCATATAATTTCAATCACCATATCGATCACAAGAATGTCGTACTTAAGACGGAAATCCTTGAGTGTGCTGCTATTGAATCTAGACGAAATATAAATATCTACTCAGGATTTTTTTTTGTTTAATATCTCCTTTCGTAAAAGCCAAAATACATGACCGTGAAAGAATTAAAAAAATGAAAAGTAAAGTTTTAAACCAAAACTTATTTAGAATAAATACATAATTTATTAAATTAAAATAATAATTGCAATGACAAAAAAAAAAAACAAAATCATCAGAAATATTTACTGACGTTCTTTTATGAAGCACTAGCAGCATGACCCGGCGTTGCCCGTGCTTGATTCAAAAATCGTACGACTCATACAGCAACCGCTATCACTTGACTTAAAATATTTATGTCCTTCCTTGCCTTTAAAGGAGTGCCGTTTGCCGTGCTGATGTTGCTACATGCCTTACTTCTTGCCTATCTCACACTGCGAATTTTTTCTAAGCTCTATACTAAACATTAAATTTTGTCACTCCATAAATTACCTTGAGTTTCAGTTAGCCTGAAGTTCATTTATAAACGTTTTTACATCACTATTTTGAAAACATACACTATTTTGTTAATTCTGTTCATAAATACTTGTTCGAAAGTAGAATCCTTAAATTAGCTTTGATACACACACACACACACACATATATATATATATATATATATATATATATATATATATATTTCTTTTGTATGCACAGTACTTCGTGGAAAGCGCTCAATATCAGTATACGTATGTATATATAATAGAACGCATGGATGTGCATCTGTACCTAACCTTAGATTGTTTTTATGGGTGCGTTTACCTTTGCGATATCAATTATCTCCTGTTAATTCAACCTCACCAAATTACTTCCTGAACAAGGTATTGAACTCACACTCTTTAGGTCTTGTCACTAGATCTAATTAACACCTTTATCCACTGTGCCGTATGTCCTTGAGGAAACACTTAGTTATACTGCTATGTCTAATGGATATCAGTTATTTCATGTTAATTCCCCTCTCCAAGGAGTTGACTGATAACTGACATCCATTAGGCATGGCACGTGGAATTAGAACCGTCTACACCCAGCGAGCGAAATAAAGGGCTCAGTTCGACATTCCAACCACGCGAAGAAGGCCAGAGCGTACAAACGTTGTGATAAATATGGCGACAAAAATGAGGACAATAATCCGAATAATATGCTTGGTAATGTTTTACTATGTTTTCATATTGTGGAAACACGATTATTTTAACATCGACACATTATTTTTTCTGAAGTTATTTCTCTTAAATTACCCAAAACGAAAAAGAAAATTGGTTTTGGAGAATAATTATATAGTGTTTAAGTTAAAAAGCTCAGTGTTCTCGGTTATAACGTAGAAAATCTTAGTATGAATGTTAATTAAATGCAGGTATTTTAAATGAAGTTTTTTTTTTAATTGTTTTCAAATATAAATCCACAACTCACTAAAAAGGGAATAGCTCTAAGAGGCGGTTTTACTAATCATCGTAAAGTAGGCGCCTCACGATAACCAATACATTTGGCAATGAGAAAATATTCCATTGTTAGGAACTTTGATTTTTTTTTCAAATTCAAGATGGCTATCGATAACGATCCGCATTAATTCTACACTCACTCTAAACCAACATCATCCTGCTTATTGTTTGAAGAATACCACTACTACCATCTCCGCCGGTCTATTCGACAAAAACGAAGCTTTCCTTGCTCCAAGAGTACAATAGAATGATTAATTTTGGCAACTGGCCACGCCACTATTCTTTAACAATAATCACCTCAGAGGCATCTCAACATTTCGAATGGAGCAATTGAAAACTGCAAGTGGCTTTCATTGTTTGGAATAATTTCGCGGCTTCAACGGCAACACAAGCCCAAGCTGCAAATGAAAACGAATGAATATGTCGATGCTAATGAACAAATTCTATTTTCTCTTGCATTCACTCGATTCTAGCAATTGCAATGTGTACTTAACAAATATTTAAATAAAAAAAAAATATCTATTTAATATTATTTCCGCCAAGAAAGTATTTTTGTCGAACACACTTCACTTAAACGTGAAAAAAAATCTATTATATTAAAATTGTAAGTTGGCTTTTGGAAGCAAAAAGAATATTCTTTCAACAAGACCATCAATATAGTATAAAAGTATGAAAAACATTTTGCAAATACAATCGCAGTATATATACGATCAATATAAAATAATAACGCGAAGTAGCCGCACATTTTTAAATAGTTTGAGCTATAAATAAGGAGGTTTTAATGTAATATAATGTAGATTAAATTACAGAACAAGATAAAAACATTAAAAGCTACAAGGAATTACGAACGATTGAAAATATCTCGAGCAGTAATTGTACATTTGTCGTTATGGACTAGATAGTTGTAGAAGTATACAAGCGAGTGTGGCTTATATTCCTAAAAGAATTCAACGCTGGTATGTGATGCCCTCATGACGAGAGAGGGAAAGAAATATTCATGCGAATACTATATATAAAGGTATACTATATTTATGGGCAAAAGGGATTAGTATCAATGATAAGCGCGTGCAAATAGGATAAGTTGAACTGATTTATAGACTGAAAATTGCTTTCAAGCATGAACCAGAATTGTCCCTCAGTGCTGATCTCAGTTATATATATTATATATATATATATATATATATAAGCATCTAGAACGTATGGCAATATTTATTATTGTAAAAATACAACAAATGTGGCACAAGGACAAAAAGGGGGTTGGGAAAAAGGACGGTCATCACTTGTTTTAATATAAAACTTAGCTAGCAACAAAGACTGACCCTATGATACAAAACAATATTCCTTTCACCAAAACAACACATTTATTCATAACTTTCTTACTACATCCACCAAAATACCTCTTTGAATCAATGAAAATCCTAAATACTCCACTTATGTACAAATATTGTCTGTCGGGGGAGGGGCATAAAAACAGCATTTTTTAAAAAGTCACCAATGAGTATATATAATATGACACATAAAATATTTACAAGAAACTAAACAAAAAGGTGTTAGTAATAACCCCCCCCCCCCACAAATTTTAAATGTGGCAGAAAAATCAGTTAACCGGACGAAATCGATGCAGGACTATGAAAATAAGGGAAACATTCTTTCCTCCAATCTAGAACGTATAGCTTGTATACATAACTATACGTGTACATTTTAATATATATGTACATATATTTTCATTATAAATAGAGTGAAGAGCAAAATGATCCTACCTACGACGATGAGCTGAATAGATCATCGCCTATTAAGAAATGGTGCTAGAACTGTATGCATTAATTTCAAATACATTGTTTCTTTCCAAGATAGTTGTTCTCAGACAAGTATTTATTCATGTTGGGGTACAAATGATAGTATAATCAGGAGGACAGTTTGAGTGATCAAAGACACAATCACGTACATCAGCTTTTGAAAGCAAGAACTTGTGTGCTTGCGCATTGCTCTGATCATCCAAGTTTTACTGGACATTTGTCCTTGATAGCCTTTCGTAACTATCTCAGCAAGTTGGCATACTACACTCCATTGATAGTGTGGCCCTTGTGAAGTTATTCAATAAGCATAATGCCTTTTGCAGCCCAAAAGGCTGAGGTTATCACCATTTTTGCAGATGAAACTCCCTTGGCCATATTTGGAGAAAGTTTTGGGAGTATTTTCACTGCATGTTCCTTGCTCTAAAAGATGAAGCCAATACTCTTCTTAGGTAACTTATACTTATGGTGTCAGAAGACGTGGAAACCACTGAGAAGAAGCTTTCTTCATGCAATTTTCCCTGTGTAGACTATTCTCAATTCTTGTCTTGTCAATAACTTTAAGTAAACATGTATTTTTGCAGCTAGCATATAAACACTATAATCGCAATATCGCTTTGTTCTTCGAAAGAAAAATCACAGAATTAACATAATTTCGTCGGTTATCAGTAATGAAAACGAACATTTATTTCTTCCTATAAATTCCCTTTTATCAATATATCTTTAATAAATTCGGCACATGCAAATACTAATCGAGTCTTGCGGTGATGAATTTGGAGCAAAATTTTCTTAATTACCTTCTTTACAGTCGGATATATTATTTAATCGAACTGGATAAACTGTTTTCCCTACGCTGTACACACTTAAAGAGAAATGTATTCTTTGTTAGTACAGCGATAATATTGCTAGGCCTGCTTTCACTGACTTGGATTTTGTACTACTCAATTATAAACCCAAATTAACACCGCGCAATTGACGTCATTCAAAAATTCTAGACTAATTTCGTATCGGACAATTCAAAATATAATATTTGGAGCCTTAAATACAATAGCCTCATTCCCCCTCAATATATAATTCATATACAGTAAGGCGTAACAAATTTCTACCCTACAATCAATTACACAATTAATGATTCATATTTCAGATACTGAAATAGGCGTTTTTTAGTTGCTTATATTCATTAAATACAAATGTAGGAAAATTTTGAAACAGTTGACGGGGCAATGAGGCTATTATATTTAGGGCTCCATATATTATATTTGGGATTGTCTGATGAGAAATTAGTCTAGAATATTGAAGCCTTGCTCGGTGATCATATGGGTTTATAATCGAGTAGTACATAATCCGAGTCAGTGCAAGCAGGCCTAGCAATAATATGCATACTCAGTGATATATTGGGTAATATTCATTATGATAAGAAGACTTAAGCATTAAACATGAACACACACACATATATCAGTCAGTTATGTGACATGCGTAATACGCGCTTGTGCGATTATGTATATTTCGATACCTGATTGATGAGGAAGAGTTTTTTGTTTGTTTGTTTTTTCCTCGCAGTAGTTTGAAATTTCTTTCTGCGGTAGACTAGTTGCCATCCAAGGCTATAGAACCCGGACTGTCCTGCTATTTATCCTTAGATGGGGAGCGAAGAAGAGGATTCATACCTTTTCCAGGGGTATTGGCACGTAATTCAATGTAATGTATTCGACTGGAATTCGAACTCGGCTCTCCGATTTCTCAATGCAAGCATGTGTGTGTATGAAAGAGAAATTAGAGACACAAAGAAAATACTTGGCTAGTATTTGTTCTTTCATAGTGCCTCAGAAAATTAATATAATGTCAGACGAAGAGTGTGACAATCACGCTAACATAATAGATACTGAAATTGATCAAAGTAATGCCCCGAGCTAACACCTATCAAACATGTAGGAAGGAGTGCATTCTATGCTTTTGAATGACGTCAAAATATTCAAAATGAAGAAAGCTAATCCTTTGTTCAAAATTAATAATTTTCTCTCGATACTAAGCACGAATAAATTCAATTGACATAACAGTGTGTGTGTCTTGCCTCGGCAGATTATTTATCATTGCACAACTAATTAATATTAGTGTTATTAAATTAAAGAATGATTAAACTTAATTTTAGAACGAGCATTTAATGACATATGGTTTTCATTAATATTTTATTTTATCAATATTTCTGAATCCATGAATTAGCTACATAACATAGAAAAAAATACTATACTATATATATATATATATATATATATATGTGTGTGTGTGTGTGTGTGTGTGTGTGTGTGTACACAGAGCAAAAAAAAAAAAAGTTACCTCAATATGGGATAGTCTATTTCAAGCCGTTCTGTACGCGGCTATCAGTATCCTCTAAGACATGTGATGATAGCCGCGTACAGAACGACTTGAATTAAACTACCCATATTGAGGTAATTTTTGGTATTTTGCTGTAGAAAATACATATGCTTTGTTATATAAAATACATCGAGCTCTGTGGATCAGTTTTAATAATTAATATTACTAGGATCCACCTGGATTATATACCAACGGATCGATTAACTGTACTATATATATATTTTCTCTAAACTGCCATCAATAAGTTGTATTCATTTATGTATACATTTCTATAAGAGAATGATTATAGCTAAAAGTAAACCTACTTTCATTAACACTGAAATAAATTACATATGGTTTCATCTGTCTTCAGAGGAAATTGACAATGTTTGAAGTGAATGTTCCTTTTGTTTTATATACTACGTGACATTAAAATATAATATCTTACTGGAATACTGTAATTTATTTATACTTGGACTTATTCGTTAGCCAATGTCCTTACGTGATTGTAAATCAACATTGTTGCTTAATAACCATGAGACAAGTGACGGAGATGCTTCCAAAATATATATGAAGCTATATTTATTTTGAGAAGTAAACGAAACTATGGGGAACCAATTTTCAATGAACGCGCGAATTTCACTGAGCAATTTCCTCTGCTTATGTTTATTATATTTCAGTTTTATCAAATTTCGCATTTGCTGTAATTCCTTACGAAAGACCTGAAACGCAATTTTATTCCAATTTGATTTCCACTGCCTTCATTCATTTCAAGAAAAGTAGGATTTTTACCAATCATATATGTACATGTCTACACTATTCTAACATCATAGGATATTCACAGAATGAATATGTGGTAAAATTAAGCTTCAAATTTAGGCATAATGATATAAGCATTTATATGCACAAACTGATATGTGCACATATTTATACACACACACACACACAACCTGTATGTATGTGCAACAGTATAACATGCTTATATGCAGTAGCAAATATATATATATATATATATATATATATATATATATGTGTGTGTGTGTGCGTGTGCGTGTATGTGCAACAGTATAACATGCTTTTATATATTGGCATATATACACAAGTGTGTATATGTGTTTGCGTATGGCATATATATATATATATATGTGTGCGTGTGTGAACGCATGCATATAAGTATTTAAACATTAACGTTTGAACATATATATGCATATAGATTCGTAGAGAGAGAGAGAATAAATGACGCTTAAAGTTATGTGTATGTGCGTGTCAAATGCTGCTGCAATTACGTTACAATTGGAATATTGTAAATTCCTTTGACGATATAGAAAAATAAAGGTATTGATTCTTGATTGTACAATGAGTGTGTGTTGAAATCAATTACAAATTAGCCGAATTCCATTTATTGATTTTTTTTCTAGCCGAGAACAAAGATGTGAGAGATTACGGAAAATTTAAGTATTCTTTCTTCCATTGAGATTTTAGTTTGGAAAATTTATTTATTTCATTCAAGTCAATTACTTATTTATTTTGTCTTTGTTTAATATATTTCACGTAAGTCGTTTTAGGCAGGATCATCTTTAATTAAATCATTTTTCCTCTCGCTTTATATTAAATATATATTCGTGGTAAATAGTGAAGTAATAAATATTTCGAAAAAGGTTTGTTACGATGATCAGAAGTTTGATTAATCATATGATTTTAGACAAACAGTAGGAGAATGCAAAAATACTATAGCATTGATTTCAGATAAAAGCTTTTACAAATTATAAGTTATATATATATATATATATATATACTTTGGTTCGAAATAGAATTAAATCAAAAATACAGTATATCGTGGAATATTATGACACAATAATTACAGTGCAAAATGTTAATTATGAATAGCAAGAAGGATATTTATTAACAATGTGCATTAATAAATATTGAATGATACGATCATGAAGTTATAATTGAAAATTGATTTATCTCTTTTTGGAGGCTCTTTACTTATATATAGGAAATGATCTATATGTTATTTCATATCTAAATTGTCCCCCATACTATATTTCTGTTACAATATTTGTATTATGGTTGACATATCACGGATACAAGATTGATTCCCTTATTAGTGATACGAGATTGAGGAAGAGTATTATTTCGTCCTAATCAATTTTGATAAAGTTTGATAAATCCCAGAATTGTGAATATTTAGGTAACCTATTTTCATTCAAACAGGTTTAGTTAAATATCATCTGAGACTATCTTCCGGGTGTTAATTTCTCTCTTAGTATGTACAGAAACACATATACATTCTCACAGACAACTTAAAAAGATGGTCTCCGATGAGACTGAACGTTCTCAGGAAAATAAAAACTATTCGAAAGAAAATTTTAGTATTTTTCTAACTCAATTTTCTTAGTCTACCAAAAAAATGAATCCGCGAAATTGAAAGGATCACAACGAAAACTAATCTACATGTTATGTCATTATTATTTAACCAAACGTGTTTTAATATCCCAGAACGTATATAAAAATGTATTTCACATTTGTTATGAGGGCCACAAATTAGGATTAAAAAGCTCTTGATTCCTTGTTTACTTGCTTCTGATAACTGGCTCATTTGTTATGTTTCTTTATATTGAAAATTGTGGAATTTGGCAGAACCTACAAAAACAAATGAACAAATACGAACTCTTCCACAGGAACGGTTATTTTAAATAATTCGATATGTACGCAATGAGCAATGATTTAAAAAATATAATATAATCAATGACTTTGAATAACAAAGTAAGAATCTTCTGATGGAACATTTTAAAGGTTCGTTTCTGAGTTGTGAATATTTATAACTGATAGATATTGATATATAGGAATAAAGTGTCGCTGCCGATACTTGAGTTTGAACACAGATCACCAGTGAGCAAACACAGGCGATCCAATTATTAAATTAAGTAGACCACGTGACCATAGAAGAAACCAATATATTGGAGGTAGCGTGTGTCTAATTGATCTCCTATTATAGTCTATCATCTGTTCCTATACGGACCGCTATTCGAGCAAGCACTATTAGTACGAGATTATTCGAAGGTTTTTGCACCAGCATTGTTCAACGGCGTACTACAATTGTATCTGCGAAAGATTGAAAAAGACTTATAAAAAAAACAGATGTTCAACAGCGGCAATAACGAAATTGCATAGCATATTTAAGTAGTAGACTGATTAAACATACCATCAAAATATTAACTTTCCACATTACTTTAAACAAAAGCTTAGGAAGGGAATGATAAGTATTAGAAAGATCGATAATATTGAAATGAACCGAGAATTCTTTTTTTCTTGTGTGTCACAGCATATTAATCAAAGATTTCCGATAAGAAAAATGAATATACCGAAAAAAAAAACAAAAAAAACAAAAAAAAAAACAGTTTAGGCACGATATAAATATATTTAAAATATACGGAAGAGCATATGAAATATAAAATATTTTCTTTAAATAATGTATAGCAGTGTCTCCTTTTACAATATCGTAAAACCAACAAATTTTTTTTAAAACTATGTAAACATAAAAATAATTCAACCGAATATTTTGCTAATTACTAATCAACAGAGCATACGTGATATCATTTTATCTATTTAAATATATATGAAGCAGGCGTTTCTATCTTGTATTGCGCCAAACCCATTCAGATGTCATGCAAGACACTGAAGTCATTCAGAAATTTCTAAACTGTCAGCTGTATACAACCGCTTTCTACGATCAGAGTTTAAAAATATCTTTGAGCGAGTGAAGCGTGTGGATCGTGACGAAAACCATTCTTCGTTAAGTACTGAGGACTGGCGCTATAGAAACAAAAGCGAAAAACTGAAGTAAATTAAAGAAAACATCATTTGATGACTTAACAACAGTAATAACTAAAATGGATAGCACGTGTTATTCCAAGCATAATTAATAATATAATCAAGTTGTTCACATTTCACACTATTTCAAATAAAAGTTTAGGAAGCGAACACCCATTAATACTGGAAATAGCAATGGCTGATACTTCACTTGAGAAACCAATTTTCCGAAAAATAGATTTAAAGAAAAATATTTTATATATTGCAACTAACAAAGACACCGGCTGATTGGTCAATGAATGTCAATCGTTTCCTTCTAGGTAAAAGTTTAATATTACTATTAACGTTGTAGAATTACTAGTTTAACTTGAATTAAACGCAATTCATAGAGATCTAGGAATTTAACAATTTTTTTTTTCATTCACCCACAGTTCAGACCAAGTTCATAGCTTGAATATCCTAGTTGTGAAAAGTTAGCAAGAGTTCTATATTGTCAACACTGATTTACAGCACGTCTTTTTGTTGTTATATGAACACGATCTTAACTTGAACATCGAAACAAGCAAAGCTAATCCGTCTGAAATTCAAGAAGACGTAAACGTCGGGATTTACTATTACATGTCAGATTATAGATCCAGCGAATAAGTGATTACAGCAGATTAAGCTGTGCCGGGGTTCCACATAAGCGGCTCACTTGCTTAAGGATTTCAGCATGCTAACGCATTGCCTCAAACATTGTCATGTCTTTGTGCGATTTTTAACTGGAGATCGGCACTGACTTCCTGGCGGCAGTTCTTTAGAAAGGAAATGTTATTTGACTGGGTTAAAAAGTTCAGTTTGTAAATAGTGAATACAGAGATACAGGTATTGACCATTCGAAACATGCTTTTTATACTTCACGCGATTCTATAAAAATGGGTGTTAAATTAACGAAACTTCGATATTTTATTTTACTTTATTTTCATGCCTGCTACAAATACATTTTAAACCAGTAAGCAGTACTTGGAAAATGAAGAAAATATTTTATATTCCACTATTTCGACGCGAGCCAAAATAAATTTTTAAAAATATCAAAGAAAAAGCGAGATATTAATGCAAAACATATCAAATAAAATATCTGCCTACATTGATTTTTTTAAAATATTACTTTGGTTATTTACAAACTGTAATAAATTTGTGCTGCATTTCGTGCCGTCACTGGCTTTTTTCAGGTCCCAGCGTCCCATCAGAGACTGAATTAGCGTCGGATTTTTTTCTTAATTATGTTTTTCACTTTCACTTTGGAAACAGTAGTCGTAACATCTTTTTTAAGGGGATGAGACAGAGGGGTATATAAATATGACGGATGTCAATTGGCTGGGCAACCAAATACTGTCACGTGATTGCCTGTCTCACTTAGGAATCTAGGCACGGCGAGGAGCTTTCACGCTTCCCTTCACTGGTTTTTATCTTTTTTATGTCTTATATTAAGATTAAAACAAAGACAATCCATCCCTGTCAGAACTCCACTCTCAAGCATTTCAAACCCCACCCACTCAGTTCGAATCTTCAAAGTTACGGATATGCCATTTTGAAACAGCCTAAACATTCTTTAATATTTGCTTCATTAACACTTTGAGCCCCGAGTTCCTGAACAATTTTAACCCTTCTGCCTGAACTCACGAGTGAAAATTCACTAATAATTAGTATATAATATTTCACCGTAGATATGAAAATAGTTACAGAAATATATGTATCATACTTAGCAGGGAGAGAGTATGATTGAGATTTGTACGCTTCATGGTAAAAACGATCTTTTTTTATCCAAAAGACATGCACAAAACAATGAAAAGGCGCGGTCATGATGGTATAACGTTTAATGACATAAGAATATTATGGCTTTTCTGATTGACTCTTCAAAATTACAAAACTAACAGCAAAACACAACGCAAGTGTTTACCCACCGTACATTTGGTGGCTGGGCTTTCTATCATTTTTCTTTACTACCGGTAAAGTAGTTTTCAGGATTCAAAGAGTTTCGAAAAAGTAAGTTACTTGCTGAAAAAAAAGGGCACATATTCTGAACGACAGAAGACGGAATATTCAAATTAGAAACAAATCAGTCGCAGGACTCGCCATAAACGTATTTTGATATGCTAATATTACGTCTTTTGTGCGCAATAACTATGGTACGCCGTTGAACAATGCTGGTGTCAGTTGTCGACGAATGGAAACAAATGCTCGCTCGATAAAAGCAGTTGGTGTTCACGAATCGGGAAAGAAAAAATGTATTAGCTACCGCCTCTGAGTTAGTTATTTTCTGACTAGTTACGTGCATTGAGATTTGTGACAAAGTACATGCAAATCGCGATTTTGACATTTTCTTTCTGCCCCTGATCTTTGAGTCTGAATTTACAGTAATTTGTTCTCTTCGTTGTGGAAGTAATCAGCGACAAATATTTTCCTTTGCAATTCAAGAACTCTTACAGTTATACAGTCTTTTGCGCAGTTATAAATCAGAGAATATCTCACCCAATCTCAAGCAATTTTGGTGTATTTTTCAGCCAAATTCTTACATTCATTTTTTTTTTATTGACTGTTGAAACGTTACTTTTATGTCGTCTGAATGTTCATATTTTTCTATGTTTTGTGCATCATGAAATCTATAGAAATATTTCCTATTTTGCAATTCGGAACCTCCTTTAATAAAGATTCAGTTTATAAACTCAGATGGTTTCCTTCGCATTTATAGTCAGCGATTAAATTAATCTCCTTTCCACATTTTGCCTCACATTTTATAATTTCCTGCTTCTCTTTGCGTCCAAAAGTTAAATATTTCAATAACAATTATTGACCACCATTGTTTGCGTAATTTACAAATACGTTGAGAACGGAGTCAATGTAAACTTTCTATCTCACATAAAATCTATCAATATCCTCATGTGAGTATAAGACTATATGCTTCATCATCAACTTACTGTAATTTTTCTTTCAGTTTTAGATTACCTGAATATCTCATCTGTACTTATTTCACAAGTTTTCAAATCTTCAGTGTTTTTAATTTTTATCTCATTTTTCTTCTAATGTATTATTCTTCATCTACCCGCTACTATTTAATTCTGCTTTCAGTATACTTACTTAATTGTAATTGCTTTTTTTCTCTGTTTTAAATCCATATAAATATCTGAGTTGTTTTCCTGTCATCCATTTCTTTCTTTATTATTATGGAACGGTGGAGTAATGGGTAGCGGCTCGGATTGAAGGATCTGTGAGCGGAGTTCAAATTCCAGTCGAATCCATTACATTCACTTACGTGCTAATACCGTTGGGAAAGGTATGAATCCTTTTCTTCTCCCCCCCCCCCGATATGGATAAACAGCATGACAGACCGGATTCTATAGCCTTAGATGGCAACGGGTCTAACGCAGGAAGAAATGGAAATAGCTACCTACTGCGGGAAAAATTTGCCTCGTCAGTCATGTATCGAAAGATACCTGATCGCCTAAGCGTGTATCCCGCAGGACACATAACTGGATGATATTATTTTTCTGTTCAGTATATTTCCTTAAAGGATCATTATAAAAAAAAAATTCAAAGCTAAAGTATGAGTGTAAATGAATGCATTCTGAAAACAAATTATGATGATACATATGTATGTACAATGCTTATAATGTTTTTCATGTACAATACACACTTTTGCAGAAGGTCAAATTTACAGTTCTTCATAATATCACTTGTAAACTATGGATAATATGCATCTTCTTAATTACCATTGTAACGTTCTTGATCGTAAAGAGGATTCGAATTTTTATAGATATAACAGTACTGTTAACGTGAAAACATTTTCTTTATCAGATTGAATTTCATTATAGGTCATTTCCAGATTCTTTAACGTGTTTTTTTTTTACATTATGCCATTGATATATCTATGTGAAAGCGCTTTTAGTCGTGTTATTCGCTTTTTGTCTAGTCTGTCAGTGTCATCAAAAAATTCTAAAAAAGTAGTGGCATCATGTCCTTATGCGTCTATTTCTATGTGATGACTATAACATTTTTTCAGTATGTTCCATTGAGTATTATTCATACATATTTCAATGAATATACTATCCAGTGTTTTCATGTCGATCTTTGAATATTTTCAACTGGAACAACTGGAAACTATCTGGTCAATAATTTCAACAAATAACCTACTTCATCATTATTGTTTTAAAATATTTTGAACCCGTATTTGTTTTATAACCCCATGGCAGTCCATAGCCAAATGTACTAGAGCAAGGAATGTAAGTGACATTTTTGTTCTTTCTACTTAATTAAAGATACAGCTCTTAACAAAAGATTAAAATATACAAAGCTCTTCACATGTTTTTGGCTGTGCTTGTTATAATACTATTTGGGATTTCCTGGATGGGGAAATAAAGCACCAGGAATCTTTTTGATTTGTTCTTGAGTTACTTTCTTGCTCAACCCCAAAGCTCCAACCTCAAAAAAATTTATTGTTGCTATTGTTATTATTGTTGATGTTATTGTTGTTCTGTAATTTCGACTCTTACTTCGCATGATATCTCTGACAAAAGTATCTGTCAATATAGAATAATTTCAGTTCCTCCCTATTTGGTATGAATAATCATTTACGTTCAATTTAGGCTTCTCAAGTATAATTAAAAACATATTTTTCATATTAATCACGATTCCATATACTCCGTTTTTATTTGGTTAATAGGTATCATGTGGAATCACCAAGATCAAAGTTGAAGTTGATTCAGTTTTGTTGCCCAAATTCTTCATTCTTGGTGGTATATTTTGTTCCAACAACAGATTTTTCAACTACAGACTGGATCTTCTTTGAAGAATACGGCCTTTGTTAATTCAGACGACGACCGAACCTGTATAAGCATTTGCCTTGAAACTGATTTTCTTTTCGTTTTGTCCTTAACCGGCAAGGGGTAAAGACCTAAGAAGATCTTCCTGCCCATGTGACACAGCTGTATTTCTCTTCCACGGAGATTATTCTTCTATTAACATTATTATAATCACCATCAGCAAGGTATATGTATATCGTCACTAGATTTAACCATCATTCTGTCATTTCTTTACAAAATTGTCAATCTGTTTCCGAATGTGCAATGACTTTCAACACCTTGCAAGCTATTTTAATTAATTTCGATTAATGTACCGCATAATCTTGCAGATTGTCCCTAGTATTACTCCCAGGTTGGTCAAGGCTGTCCGCTGAGAGGATCTCTGATTAAATATGTTCAAATATATCTCAACTTGATTCGCAATTCTCACTGACAATCAATATTTTCGATATTCTACTATAATGTCGCGCCTATATTCTCGCTCAGGAACAGTGATGCACACGAGTCAGCACTTATGTGACAATACCAACATTTAAAAGTTAGTCAACCGATACTTCGAAAATTTGTTCTTGTCTCCCCGAGATCATTTCAGTTAAAACTGTCTTTTCTTCCGAAATCATTACAAGAGTAAACTTATTTACATTTGTTCAATACATGTAATATATATATATATATATATATATATATATATATATATATATTAGTCATAAAAACATCTAATATGATTTAATATTTTCACCTCAACCAAGTCAATAAATCAGTAAATAGCAAGGGCTTACTGAATGTAAGAGAATATGTGGGAAATGATTGAGGAGACAGGACAATTAAAGAAGAGAAATAAAGAAAACCCGAAAAAACGATGGAATTTGCATTTAAATTTTTGAAGAGCAAAGTTGACTCGAAAGCTTAAAGCCGGAAGAGTTATATCACACATGAAAAGTCTGAGAGAAGCAATTTTTAGCATAGAACTTATGGTGACATCGAGCCAAGTCAACTGGAAAACAGTTTTATATAGTGTTTGGAATTGTGGACGAGTTGTAAGTTTTATACTGCTGGAGGCGACATTACGCTATATTTTATTTTTATTTTTATACCATGCTTATTTACTGAAAGATATTCAAATTGAATCATATAAGAAATTTAACGAATAATTTAAACCCGGCATGATTTCTAGAAATATAGATTACATACCAGATGTCCCAATATTTTGAGACACACAAAGATTGAAATTAAGGAAACTTTCTTTATAGTTATAAATAATCAAAAAAAATTCTGCTTTCAGAAAGAAAACATACTCTACGTATGCTAAGACTTGTATAAATATAAACATCTATTTTTCTTCGAAATGTCAAATATTCTATCTATTATAAAGGAATATACGTAGATAGCATTACAGTTCTGGCTGCTTTTAAACATAATCTCGTAGGGATAATTCATTGTCTGTCCTTTATAGTTTATTTTGAAAATATCACAGAATCATGACCTATATGTCAATGTTCTTTATGCTTAGCAACAAAAAATATTTTACTTGACCAAACTGAACATTCAAATCGAAATATGTCAATGGGAGATTCGAAAACCTGAGACTTATTTCATACTAATTAATATCGATTCGCTAACAAACAAAGTAGCATCAAAATCCAGCACAAGTAAATATTGGCAGCAGTCAATATAAAGAAAAGCTGATTTTGTATTATCAAGGAATATCTTATCAAGAAAGAGAAAACGATATATGTTGACTAAGTGCAGCAGGGAGGATAATGTCAAGAATGCAAAGATACGGAATTCAGAAAATTGAATGGAATTAATGCTTATCTAGCTGTAGCGAAATGTAATGGAATGTTCATGCAATAATAATATATACATATATATTTCATTAGGAATCCCGGTGGCGTAATGGATAACGACTCGGATTGAGGAATCGGTGAAACGAGTTCAAATTCCAGTCAAAGTCCTTTACATTCACTTACGTGCTAATACCCTTGGGAAAGATGAGTACTGTTTTTCTTCACCACCACCCCGCCACTGGTTCTATAACTTTGGATGGCAACTGGTCTACTGCAGAAAGAAATGACAACCTACAGCGGGAAGAAAAAATCTGCCTCTATAGAAAGATGCATGGCCGCAGTATTTACGCATTCCCCTACGAGAAAGAGATGTGACACAAGGTCGGTTTAATGTGGGGACCCGAGCGCATACACCCGGGCAGGCACAAAAAATTCCCCTCAGCCCCGGCAACCGTCGGTTGCGCTGGCCTTGGTGCGAGCACCGATCCCTCCCTCTTGTGCAATGGGAAAGCGCGGCCTCGGGCAGCTGTTCCCCAAGGCTGGGCACCTCTTCAGTATTATTTTCTCAGTTGCCCATCCGTCCTTAGACAGGGAAGCCCCTGAGCGCACTCTGTACAAGGACAGAGACGCAACTGAGAGATGATAAATGAGGCGCGTACGCCCCTACAAGGAAAGATGCATGGTCGCCTAAGCGTGTATCACGCATGGCTGATTTTATATATATATATATAATAACTGACCGGTATATTTCATTGCATAACAACATTAATATTCACATATGTATGCATTCATAAATATGGAATAAGAGATACAGAGATGTGTACTATGAACCCCGTGATCATATTGCCTATAATGATTAAGAAAATTTTATATATATATATATATATATATATATATTATAGTCAAGGTGGCTCTAATGTAAACAATGCATTTCAAAAGTTAATAACACCATATTTTTTTTTTTTTTTTTACTTTAATCCACAATACCATAGTTTTATATAGAATAAATACGGGAAAAAAATTTACAGTACTTAAATACGATTACATCCTTTAAGTGTCATCTATTTTTAGCTTCACCTGAAAGTGCTCTTTCGGAGGCATTTTCCAATTCTACCCTCATCATTTCAAGTTGCAGGTTTTTGCTTTTTTTTCTGAATGTCGTCCTTCACTTGTTGGACAGTTTATTGACAAACCTTTTATTTGAGATACCCCAATAAAAAAGAAAAGACATCATTGCTTTTCAGATATGAAGAACAGGGTGGTCCGTTTATGCTATGAGTTTGGATTATTGATCCTTTGTTTTGTCAGAAAGTTTTTACTACTTGCTTTCACTTCCCAGCTGTGTATCCTTGCATGATTAACTTCGAATTCTTTATAAAATACCTGAAAGGAAAGTAAAAATAATTTAATAAACAAAAAAGTTGTTAAACTTTCAAACCCCTTCGTGACTTTTAGGCCAACATATATATATATATATATGTGTGTGTGTGTGTTATAATAATAGCTGGCCACTAGTATTCGAGGTCGCCCATCTAGTAGGTCGGCTAGCCAATCCCTATTGCAGACTCTCGCCCATGCAAATTTGTGTTCAAATCCCACAGAGCCAATCTTTGGTTTATATCGCAACTATGCTGAGCAGACTTTAGTTACAGTTTATGGGAGAAAGCGTGTTATCTAAAATGATCAACAATCTGAACAACACCAGCACAATGAAACCCTCGGTCACGATGAACTGTGACTTCGTGCTATCCAATTTAATTCAGAATAATTAGATTAACCCGTGGTATGGTTTTCAGGCACTTTCCAAAGGTGTCGCACGCTGGGATCGTCCAAGAAGGAAAATAAGTTGAGTTGGACTGTCTTTCACCATGTGACTTTACCCTCTTTCCCTTACTTGAAAGTAACAAGATTTCCTGACGTCGGTGAAATCCAAAAAATATGACGAGCCAGCTGCTCGCTATCCACCAAAAAGAAATTCTAGGAATGCTTTTTTTTTTTTTTTATCGGTGGAAGCGATACTCGATAAGATGTGTGGCTTCAGAAGGGGACTACTTCGACGGAGATTAAAAGGCCGAATTGTGATATGTTGTAGTTTATTATTGCCTTAATAAAGAACTAAGTATCTCGTTATTCTTAGAACCTGGCGATTGCTAGGTAAGGAAATAAACGTCTTATTGTCCACATGGAATTTTTAGTGGCAGAAAGAAACATATATGCATTGATTCACTTATATTTAAGTAGCCGACAATCACATCAGTTTTGATTGAAATGTGTGGGGTCCGACAATTTATTTATTAAAGACATTCCTATTTTTCTGTTTTTATTACAATGTCAAAATTTTCATAGAAAATCTATGAACGAATCCATGTTTTGATTGAAAATGATTAAACAGTATAAATTATTTAAATATTTTTTTTTGCAACCGAGCGCTTTCGGCTAAACTAATACTCATTGTCAATGGATATTTTTAGCTAATGCAGTTTTTCTGTGGGTTGTTTAGACATATTTTAATTACCGAACACGGCCAGAACATTTTGTCCGTTTTCATAATTTTCGCACAACCGAATACTTGAAATATGAAATGAATTACCTGAAATGGCACGGAACGAAAAATACGCACACAAGAAAAATAAAATAAACAAAATCATAGCTTCACTTTCTTGAATTAATTTTTAATGAAATATACAGCCACACGTCATTTTCTGGCGTCGAGGACGCAGTATTTTTCATAAAAAACGTATCGAAATTTTTCATAACATACAGGAATTCAGTACACCGATTATGTATAGACAATCTTCCACTAAGTTTGGCATAAGCCTAAGAAAACTCTGATCATCAGCTGGCAAATAGGATAAATATTTGAAGATGAAATATTAAATTATTCGTAATAAAAGTAGGAATGCATTCCAAAATTCTAAAATGTATAGATCACCGTATATTTGCGGTTAAAAATTATATTTAAGTAAGTAAATAAATAATATATGACCGTCAACAAAAAATGGGGACTCACGTGTTCTATTTTTATTCATTTGTGAGAGGATCTTTACGCATAAAATTCCGAGAATAATTTGTCTGGCAATTGATTACACACACACACACATATATATATATATATATATATATACTTTCATATGCATGTGTGTTTGTTATTATGGATAATTTGCACCGTTAGTTAGCATATCTGTATTTGATATACTATAAAACGTACACTTATGTCAATTAAATTGTATTGATTATGATCGAAGCCGACGTTATTTATCTGACTGACATAATTTGAACACTTAAGCATACACAAAAAGCTTTTGTATATAATTTTTTTTCGAGATTGCTAGAGAAATTAACTGTCTCAATACATTATGAGGTTACTTATCTCGATTAAACAGATATCGATTTAGCAAATTTAATATGAACTCTACATGAGATGTTGACAAGCAAAGAATACACATTTTCTGTAATGGTGAAAACTATGATTAAAGCTGCATATGCAGAAATACAATGTACTTGACATTTATATCGAGTTCTGTTTTTCCAGGTTTCAAATATTAGCTGCAAAGAAATATTTTATGTACGTTTCCTATAAGCAAAAATAGTTGAAACAACACTTTATGTCGTCTTCCTAATATGCGAACATTTAAAATGAATATTATGAAAGCAGAGTTGCACCTAATTCATTCAACTTGAAAAACTGACCTCATGCAATTATTTTAGTATTAAATGTCAGTAAGCTAATGTACGTTTTTAAATTGTTTGCGATCAACAACATTGATACTTAAAAATCTATATTCAAATTCTCTATGGAAAACAGAATAGCTGAATATCAGCGTAATTCCGTGTTCATTGAATTTTGTTAAATAAATTACATACAGACATGTCTGTAAATTCCCTTTATATATATAAGTTAATTGTCAGACTTGAATTAGACCAGGAAACATTAGTATTTAAAAAGTGCTCAATAATTCTAAAAAGAAAAAAAATTCAACCGTAGATCTTTTAAGTATAAAAAATTAGGAAATCAGCAGATTCCGCTACCTTGGTTTCAACTTTTCGGTATCTTCTGGTGATTTCCCTCAATTGATTTCATAACGCTTCTTAAAAAAAAAAAAAAAAAATGAACGCTATATATATATATATATATATATATATATAACAGAATAAACGCACGATGTGAGCTGTGGTAGAATATGAGAGGGAGGGGAAATCATATATTGGAAATGTATTGGCGTGCGATTAAATGAAATCTAGATACTTTTTTTTTCATCACACTTCAAATAAACACAAAAGGAACAATTTTTGAATGTATACAACGAATGATAATTTCCGATCTCCCATTCAAAAGATTTTTGGTCTGGAAATGTAATTGCAGCTAATTTTTCTTATTGACAAAGGTTGCAAATGTTGCAATTATTTTTGTATGCTTTATTTCTCTTAGCCATATATGATGTCTAAGACATAATTGAATTTGTCGGAAATAAATTTTTGCTTTAGTGGATAAAACTTTAACAATTCCGGGCATGAGAAAAGTCACAAACTTTTTCTGTAAAAATTTTATTAAAGGGAGGTAACTTGGTTAAAAATTGAATTCTTGTTCGATTATAATTTGCAAGTACCAGGAAAAATAAACATGAATACGTATAAACATGGAAACTTTCTCCGTCTTTAATCCTGATAGAACAAAGCTTATTAGCGAAAGGATATTATTGAAAATGAAAAAACAAAACATGTCTAAATTGTTTAATCAGACATGTTTATATTAAAATATGCTATATATATATATATATATATATATATATATGCGTTGGTTCAAAAAAAAAAACAGTACAACGTAATATAACATGGCTATTAAGCATATATTAATAAATATACATATTATACCTCAGCGAAAGTACTACACAATCTTCAGGTGATATGTATGGACTGATCGTTAAATAATTTTGAATTATAAGATATATCGTTATCACAATGTTGGCTTAGTTACAATTTGAAAATTGTATTAGGCAATAATATATATATATATATATATATAAATATATATAAAATAATTATATATTTGAATGGAGAATATTCATGTTTTAATACTTTAAAAAAGCAGTAAAAGTGAGATTAATTGTTCTTATTAAAACAGACATATTTAACATTAAAATATTAAAAAACAGATCGTAATTGTCATTATAAATAACACTTAAAAACCATTGAAGACGAAAAAGAATTAAAAAAAAATAAACTATAAAATTTAAAGATTAAAAATCATTACTCTGGGCCAACGTATATTCCCCACTCAAATATGTAATATTCTTATTTTGCATCTATATATATAATTCACAATTATATAGCGGTCTGTTCATACTCAAGGTCTGAATATTGCGTCGTGCATGAAACTCAGTATCTTGCTAGCGTTGAGGGATAAAATGTATAGCTCTTAATAGCTCTGTTATAGGTTATAGTATATCTATCACTGTTTTATTATTTATATATGTAGTAACCTAGGAAGGGTTATTGAATGAGTGATAACCTAAACGGAGTTTGGAAATGAAATGGTAATCTTTATAACATCAACACTATACAATACTCGCTAGCGGCGTGAAGTAGGTAAACCACTGCTTGTGGTGGACTACTTAGACAGCATATTACCCACAAGTTACAATAGTGTCCAACATATTTATGAGGATATTGACATACCCATTAGTGTTCAAAGATATATATAGATATTTCAGGCCGGTAAATTTTGTTTATACTTTTATTTTATAAACAGAGCATTTACTTAAATATTTGTATCTATAAAAAGAATATATATATATATATTTTTCAGTCCGGTAAATATTGTTTATACTTTTATTTTATAAACAGAGCATTTACTTAAATATTTGTATCTATAAAAAGAATATATATATATATATATATATATATATATATATATATATATATATATATATCCATTATTTAGAGCGATGAACGTTTGTCAAGAAATATGTTCAAGCATTTACGTAAAGGGTCCTTTTTACTGCCATTTCAGAATACAGAATATCTATTAAGGAAATCTTATGTTTTTCTCATTTCTTTTTATAGACTGCAAGTTGTCTGATAATTGAAATAACTTCATTCAAAATTTCTATAGGGAATAAAAATCCATTATTTCACAGACGGAAACTTATGAGTTTAAACAGAACGTCTCTGAATGCCATAGTGATAATTCAAGAAATTCAAAGTAGCATTCTTGTCAATCGTTTTACATATAAATCAGATTTAAAAATAGTAACATATTGATCGCATTGTAATGCAGACTCACATCTCTTTTTAATTCTAAAAAAGATCTTTAAAAAAAAAAATTATTGAAATGATTCTAATGAAATCATAACTTATAGTTAATATCTTTAGTTGATCCTGCGTAGGATATAGAACAGAAACTCATATCTGATTGCATGGCATATATTACCCGTGTGTTTTACTGACACTAGTTTTATATATAATTTATATTCATCCAGTCATGTTTATTTTCGTTTTTACTCAAACTAGAATATATTACATGTTCATATATGTTAATCTCATTTCTATTTTATTCACTTGCTGTAACATTAGCAAAGGAAATGGTGCATATGTTAACCACTTCAACAATACTTATATTCATTATTTACATTATTCGGACTATTGTCCTCATCTTTGTCGCCATATTTACCACAAAGTTTCGACCGTTGTACGCTCCGACCTTCTTCAGGTGGTTGGAATTTCGAACTGAACCCTTTATTTCGCTCACTGGAGTAGACTGTTCTAGTTCCACGTGCCATGTTTTGATGGATGTCAGTTATCAGTTATATCCTGCTAATTTCCCTCTGAAAGTTCTCCACTGCCTTAACCGGGTATTGAACTCACACACTTTGGTTCCTGTCACTGGATCCAACCAACACCTTTATCCACTGTGCCATGTGTCCTTGAAGATTCTCTAGCAGCAGTCCCCAATGTTCACAGAAGTTTGATATTCGCCAAAACAACCAGGCATCACTCGGTCAAAACCATTTTAACCATTGATCTTAGAGAACGTTTGTACACTGTTAATATTTTAGATATTTCTGAACAATTTCAGAACATGTCACGAGTCTTCATGTTGAAAAATATTTAAATGTTCCTATAACAACGAAAGTCTATGCATTCGGGTGTATAACTGGCAAAATCAACGACGCTTTTAGAGTAGAAAAAGTTGATATTTATTTACACTGTTTAAAAGAAACGGTAAATTATGATGGAATAAGTAATATTATGTGTTAATTTTCTTTTGCATAAAAATATTGCACACACTTGACAGCAATTTGGCATTTGTATACGAACATAAGTTTTCCTAAAACTAGTCACATTAGCTGAAACGACCTATATCAATTTAAATGAGAAAACCGTTATATAGACTGAAAATATTTGCAGAATTAGTTCATTTTAACGAGACTCTTACAGTAAAATATAAGAAATAAATTTACAAAAGTTAAATCATATTTCGATTTTATATTTTAATCGGAATTGGTACCTTTTTTGTCTTTTGAGATAATTTCATTTTAAATGACTCAGAATGTATTAATATTTCTTAGTAAATTTTATTATTTTTCTTATTAAATTTTGAAAATGAAGCTTTCTGAGACGGAACCTGATGAAATAATTCCAAACGCTGCGTACATCAAAAAGACAATTTTAAATGATCTTAGGAATGAAGTGAAGGACCAATATTTCAAGAAACAGGATTTCCTAATAGAATGAATTACCGTCCAGTATCGTACCTAAATGTGTTATTTATGAAGAAGACAATTTGAAACATATTTCTCTTTCATTAAATCCTTGTATTCTGCTATTTTTGTCTTGGAACAATAGTTAAGTTTTTTTTTTTTCGTTTTTATCTACGCCAATTTATAGCATAAATCCACAATTCACTTTTAGTGTCGAATAATTCCATTGAAAGAGATGTGAATGTTAGCTTGACCTACATCTACTTGGCTTCATTCCCATTCGTTTGCCCACTTTCAAATGCAAATCCTTTTAACGGATTTTCTTCCGAGATTATTTATTATATTATTTATGGGCAGCTAAACTTTTCAGACTTCTCTCATCTATCTACGTTTGTGTGTGTGTTTGTGTATGTGTCTTCCCCTGCTTCTTCGCTTCACCCACGGAAATATAACAATACACCAATCATCTGAGTGCATATTCAGAGTAGGTTTTGTATCTTCCATTTCTTTTTTTTTTAAATCACACACACACGAACACAATATAAATAAATCGTCTCGCTTTTGAATTCAAGAGAAGACAACAGTCAGGACAATTCAAAATTGTAAAAACAAGAATTTCATACATTAATTTGGTTCATTCTTCCTCATTTGCAAGTCCTAGAATTGTGAAAGTTCATATACTTCTAAAGATCACACATTAGATTTCACAACGGATTAAAAAGAAATACGAACCATTCAAATGGCGACTTTCGAGTCAATGTTCTTAAATGACTTCATGGGATCTCTTCTTTCCTACAAATGTCAAGCCTTGTTCCCAACTCCTTCGAAATTATCGAAATCGTATATACAGCCGCTTTGTCAGATCAATGGTTAAACTTCATTTCGAACGAATAAATCCTGTAGGTTATACCTTGGTCCCTTTTCCTAAAGTTGTGAATTGGTGCTACTAAGTAACAGAAATCACATCATGAAGGGACATACAGCAGCAACAGTTAAAAGGAGCAGCACATATAGATTGAATGGAAAATAATTAAATAATCAATATGTTGACATTCCACATTAATTCGAACAATAGTTTTCAAAGAAAGACCCTCCTACTATCGATACTGCTAAAAGCGGAAAGGGTAGTTGGAATTTGATGTTTTTCTTTTTTCTGACCAGATACAAGATTCCGTTCGCCTACTCTACCTTAATTTTACCGAAAGTGAAAGCGCAGGACTAAAGCATAATTGGAACCCGCGTCTACCATTCCGTTTTCCGCAACTGGGTTTAAATTAAATTTACAAATGATTTAATTGTTATATGAAGAGAGAATCAAATTCACTGTACGATCGTCTTAGTTAATGAAACGAATGTTCTATTGCTACGATGGGTGAAAACTGTTTCAATATCGACCATTTAGCAACAGTTCGAGCACATCGCCCCCACTCTCTGTATCTCTCATTTGAGCGTGTAGTTAGGACTATGATCCTCGGAATATACCAGCAACTTTTTTTTTATGAATCAATATGTAGATTTCGGTTAATTAAAACATTTCAAGATTTAACTTTATCAAAAGTCGTTTCATTCTTATATCTGTTCCTTGATGAACCCAGACTTTCTTTATATTTATTTTGTTTCAAGGATTTCATTATTTTGGTTTGTTTATCACTAGAACCCTTATTAGCAAGCTACTCCTACAGAACACCACAGCCGTTGTGAAGTATCTTGCTTTCGTTCGCCAAATTCGGAAGATTAGGCAAGACTAAACTAAATTTAATAATTAACATCGGATTTCAGCTCTGAAATTTCAACACTTTGTTTATTGCTAAAATCATTACATGAATTATGTATTTGTAGAGCTACAAAAGCTTTTTCTATCCAAAAAGTTTATTTCAATGGTATCATTTGAAAATTAAAAAGCATTACCCAAATATTGCTATTATTTAATGTCAGGGAATTGAATAGCATCACGTAATTAATTTGGAAACATATTCTTGTCAGAGAAAAATATTTATATTTCTGAAATACCGATATTGGAAGACAAACACAGATGATGTACATACAAATAATACAACGTAAGAAAAAAGAAATTGTTTTGAATTTGAAAATAAATGCATGAAAAAAACTTGAAAAGTAATTCAAATATTTCATTTATTGCTTAAAAGACATTTTATGATAACTTTTAGAACAACAAAATCTTTTGAAACTTGATCAAATACATAAAAATGATTCACTCAGGAATTCCAGAATTTGCGTAAATATACATTGTAGACATTTGGATTTGACACGTCACCGAGTTTTGAGACCTTAATGCAGGTTAAGAACAAATTTTGCTTATTTTCTCGTAAGTAGATATTCCGAATCTGAGACTACAAATTTAGCACTTAATTTATGGTCTTGATTTGGATAAATGTGAAAAGATGGCATTTTGCCTATTTTATTTTTCTGGAAAATGATGACATTCATATCCGTTTTGAAACACAATCTTCAAAATTGACATTTCAATGACATGTTTTGCATCTAACGTCCAGCGCACCGAAGCAAATTATTCCTGTCTTTAGAGACACACGCAAACATATGTATGTATGCAGTACCGGTTGCTAAATACAATGGATGACCTCAAAACTTTCAGGTCGAACTATTTCCCAAAGCCTGACTAAAAGACCAAATATCGATTTTAATTTTAATTGTGTGAGATGGTTAAGTATACATAAAGTTACATTGAACAGAATGATAGCTTGATATTGCGAGCTCAAAGAATGAATAGGCTTTCAATTAAAAAAAATAATTCAATAGACAAATGCACAATATTTTTCTTTTTTTTTCGAAATATGTGAAATATCTAACAAGAGACGAGATATGCTAAATATATTAGAAAATTAAAACATTAAGTTGACCAAATGTGAGGTTTTATAAAAAAAAAATGGTTAGCGAATGTTATATGTGTGTTTGTGTGTGTGTGCATTTCTAAAGATAGGGATGGATTTTATTTATCCCTTAGTTCGACAGATTTCATTATTTAAACGTTATTTTAGTGGATACTCGTATTTGAAATGACGATCCAGTATATTTATTTTCGTCTATCGTCTTGAATATTGGAAAAATTAGACAAGAATATGCGCAAGATTCGAACCTGTGTTCTATTGAAAACAGTCACTAGGACGGACGGTTTTTTTAACGTCAGAGAAAAATAACCTTTACGTAATATATATATATATATATATATATATATATATATATATATATAAATCTTCCTCGTTTTCCATATTTAAGGAAACTACTTAAACCACAGTTGGAGGAGAAATGGATTCATACACTTTTCAAGGATATTTGAGCGTAGGTATATGTCACAAATCATAGGAAAATTCCAACTCGGCTCACAGATTTCTTATTCCGAGCCGTTATCTATTGCGCATATTGTAAAGTCGAACCTTTGGTTTTAATTGACATTTTTTAAGGACTAAAACAAATTAATGCTTTTTAATTAATTTTTAACATAATGTTAAACTAAAATCATAATCCTATATTAGTAGATTGCCATAAATACATCTAAACCTGAATATATTTATTAATGCTTTTGGCTTTCATATTTTTAAATGTCGAGTTCTGCATCTTTTATCACTTTGATTCATCTATTTATTTCTTTTACTTCTTATCAAGATTTTGTCTCTTGTTTAACGCCGAAACATTTTAGATTGTATGCATATTTTTTGCGTTTGGATACTTCATTAGAACTTTTTCGCTAAAAACAATATTTCCAGATAAATTTCCTGCTGCTTAACTCACAACTAGGTGAAAGAGACTGATTCATACATTTCGCAAGAGTATATTCGCCTATGAAAATGCAACGAAGACGACTGTAATTCGAACTCAGTTCTCTGATTTCTAATTCAGATCCGCTAAGCAATACATCACCCAGATATCCACATATTTTACAAACCAACGAAATTCTAATACTAGCATCGAGACGAAGAGAATCAACGTATTGGTGAATATTTAGCTTCAAAAGTGAGTTTTGATCTATTATTCTGGAGATATAGCCCTTTCTCAGCGCAATAAGAATACTGCTGCCCTCGAAAAGACCAAATCAAGAGACAATGGTGTACGGTTTGTATCGTATACAAAAGTCTTGTGTCAATTCTAATCTAAGATCACGTTCCCCATGGCCACTCAACAAATGAATGATTTATTTCTCTCTTAACGAAATAGATTCATGAAAAGAAATATTTTTGTTACATTAATATCAGCTTAGCTTTAGCAACCATCACGAACATGTTCTATTGGGACAGTCGTGTGTGGTCATTTATGGCTGCGTAACTGATTCAAGTTTATACAATGGATTTTAAAAGTGTGTGATAAACACCTGCATTCGAACTGTCAAATTAGAGTTATCTAAATCTAACGCCTGCAATGATACGTATATTTACATAAATCCAATTGTTTCCAAGTGGGAATCCATATGTCGCGTTGCAATCAAATTCTCTCGTCATCCAGTATTAGCAAATAAACTGGCATTTACTTCATTCTAGATAAAAACTTTAAAAAAAATACAAGGATCGCTATTTCCGAGCGTCATGGTGCATGATTTTATTTCACTCGTTATATTGAAATATCCCAATTCTAATTTCCAGTTTCACAAAATATTTTCCATTTTCTGAAATAACATTTGATTAGGATTATTCTAAAGTGGATATTGCAGTACTGTGCACGATGACAGGGGGTACATCAATAAGCATCTGGTCAGAATGTAATTCACCCAGGTGTATCGGAAGTTCTGATTCTATAATGTTTGTTCTATGTGATTGAGTCGTATTGCGTCAAATCAATTGAAATTGTAGATTATATTGAATGATGGGCAATGAGAAGAGTTTTAATCTAAAACCTTACTAAAAAGTTCGTTTTATAAGATTAATGAAAAAGTGTTGACAAGAGAGGAGTTTATATTTAAAAAAAAAAAAAAAAAGAATTGTCGTATAATATGAATAAATTTGTTCATTATTAAGTTAAAGATTTCTGATGTTCATACATAGAGCTAACGACGAAGAATTATGCATTCCTGTGTAAATCCACAGTACGTCAGCGAAAACATTCATCCGAAACGGAATTTGACAAATGTTAAATATATACACTGAATAGGTTATTTTTCAATTCACTAGAGAAAACTTCCCAACGTTCTCTCGTATTACATTTTCAAAATTGACTCATAAGTTTGTTATGTGCAAGCAATTTCTGCAAGTTTAAGCGAATAGGTACGTTTTTTTTCGTATATGATTCAGCACATTGATGGAATGTGTTGTTGCTTTTATTATTACAGAGGAATTGATCAACAAGAAAACTGCTACAGGCAAATTGCATTTTGTTTGGTTTGCGATAATAATCTCATGCGATAAGACCTTTTCTGATATCGAAGAAGAGACGTCATGGATTTCGTATAATTCATTTTTCGTACAATTTTCAAACTATTTATTTTAATAAGATTAATTTTAATCGGGGATATATATATATATATATATATATATATATATATATATATATATATATATTATAAATTAATTGATTTGAAATATGTTTTTTTCGCTACACAGTTCTAACCATGTTTCAAAATGGAAGCTAAAAGCCCCGAATTCAATTTTGTAATTAAATTAAAGACATTAGTTCCATTTCATCCTCGCTTGAGGATGAAATGGTACTTTAATTTAATTACAAAATTAAATTCGGGGTTTTTAGCTTCTATTTTTGAAACATGGTTAGAACTGTGTAGTGAAAAAACATTTTAAAACAATTAATTTATAATATTAATGCTCTGTAAATTTACATTGAGCACTATTTTGTAAAAATAAAAATATCTATAAGAACACCGGATTATATATCTTACTGTTCTTATATATATATATATATATATATATATATATATATATATATATATATATTTATTAAAATTTAAATATAAAGTTAACTAAAATCCTCATTACGCTCTGATTTGGAATTATTTTTCACATTGTTATTTAAATTGTTTTTTTTTTTTTAAAATTTTGTTATTAAAATTGCCTAAATGTAAATTAAATTTTTCATAAATTGCTTTAAAAACTAAAAGTAAAATTTACTTTCTATGTAAACGCTGTCACTTTCGAATTCTTTTATCAATTATCGTTATCAAATATAACCATTCATCGATATATTAAAAAAAATATCAATGGACTGATTTTATTGTTGGAATGTTGCATACAACATCCACTCTTGATGGGATACAATATGAAATAAGTCCTCTTATTGTGCTTCATATCATAATATGGTAAATTTTCAAAACAAATTAAAAAAATAAGTTAATTAGGTGCATTATATCCAGAAAATAATAAAAAAAAATAGATTGAAAATTGTAAGTCGATTGATAGGGATATAGGAGGAGAGTCTCGACGTTGGGTAAATGTTTAGAAAGTCTAGAATTCCTGAAAATTTCTACTGATGATAAAAATCATACAAATTCAGACATTAACTCAACAATTGCTCACCTGTGGAATATAAACCAAAATAATCTAACTGATAACTGAATATTTCAAATAAAATAATATAGTGAGTTTTTAAATTTGTCTAAATTGCAGAAGAATGTTGAGAATTCCATGGACTGTGCATGTAACTAATGAAGATTTGACGGGGATAGATGCAAAAAGAACTTTAACCTCAGGATCAGAAAAAAGTATTAAATTTTTGGGGGCACATAATTAGAAAAGAGAGGATTGCACACTCATGGCATATTAAAGGCAAGAGATAGAATTGAAAGCCTGAATAAACATCAGCCAGTTATGTGCCTTACGTGATACATGCTTAGGCCATCATGTATACTGACGAGGCAGATTTTCTTGCGCAGTAGGTTGTTATTTCTTTCTGCGGTAGAGCAGTTGCCATCCAAGGCTACAGAACTCAGTCTGTCCTGCTATTTACCCATAGAAGAGTATTCATACCTTTACCAAGGGTATTAGCATGTAAGTGAATATCATGGATTCGACTGGAATTCGAACTCGGATGTCCGATTCTTCAGTCCGAGATTGGATGGCAGTACATGATGGATTATGAAAAAAAAAAGACTAAGTACTACAAAGAATATAATGTTATGGAAAGCAATGAGCGCCAATATCTTGATGTCACACAAACCATATAAAAAGAATCTCCTTCCCGCTTATTCCTTATAAAATATTGCTTGAAATACATTCAACTATGTTGTCTTTAAAAAGAAAACAAATTTTCTGTCTTTTGGCTATGGAACATTGTATTTTTCACTACAAACAAAAACAAAAAAAAAAAAACGAAATGTCTATTTCAGACAATGAAAAATATTCTGTGAGATCATGGCAGTGTGTCAGTTCTTATTCACAGAAATCATCGGTGAATTATTTCTCTTCCTGATTGATTAGAAATTGAGATATCAAAATTCGACCAGTGGATTAACACTAGGTCTGTAAGAATGCGTTTTTGACAGATTAAAGATGAATTTCTCGCTACATGACAGGATTCTAAATTTGATTAAAATGTAATTTTAAAGTCACAAGTTTTCAGACATATTCAAATAAAAATAAAAGAAAAGAAAAAAAAATCAGATGTAAGAAACACCAGTCGTAACAAATGACCAGAAATGAAAATGTCTGAATACTTTGTTTTTATTAAACACTTCCCGCGTTGCCTCTTCATTTATATCTACCTGTGCATACGTGATTTACGATCGAATATAGAGATTTAAAAGACCATCAATTTTGCTATTAGTATCACGCACACACACACACACACACACATATATATATAATTTTATTCGCTATTTATATAGACTCAAATGTTTAAGTAAATGCTCTTTTTATAATAAACTATTAAAATTTACCGGCCTGAACGAAGGAGAAATATTCATAGAAAATCTGTCCTCCAGAAGGAATCGAACCTAGATCCTACACGTACTATGCCAGTTCAGCCACAGAAGAGCGTCTTAGCAAGATCGATTTTATTGTTTATAAATTACAATAGTCCATGATTTCCCTCAAACGTTCATATCGGCTCGAAGCGTAAACAAATGACGTCACACACTACGAAATGAACAAAGTGCGACAATGTTATACATTATTTATATAGCCCCAAATATTTAAATACATGATCTGATTACTATAAATAGAACTAACAACATTTACTGGTCTGAACGTATGAGAAATTTTCATTGAAAATATGAGTCCTCAGACAGAAATCGAGCCTACGCGGAATATATATATATATATATATATATATATATATATATATATATATATATATATATATGTTCTATCAAAAAAAATAGCTATAAACACTGCGGCGTGCTCCTGACACCAGCACAAGCAAAAAGACCATCGTTGTACCTCAACACCTCCGCTTGTTTCTACACACGCATTCGCCCATCGGATCATTGACAAGCGGACACTTTCACTCCCACACGGTGACGAATCGTTTCGTTCATGAAGCGTATCTGCATTATTAATGTCTGCTGCATAAAGTAATTGTTTTAGGTGGCCCTACAGATAAACAAACAAACAAACAAAAATAATTGAGGTCGGGTATACGTGCAATCCATGGGACAGGTCCCCCCCCCACTTATCATCTTTTATGGTAGATGTCATTTCATCACAAAAAAATGTGACTAAAATTAGCTGGACGTCATCAGGCATGAAACACATGCGTCATCGTATTGGCAGGTGTACATCTTCTAGCAGGTTTCAAAGTGTGTTCGAAATAAAGTCCCTGTAGAATACTCCTGTAAGAAATGTTGGGATAAAATATACACCTACCAGACAGACAACTACAATTCCAGCACACACATTAATCGTAAACTGACGCTGGTGTCTAGTCTGTATTGTACCATTGGTATTCGAATC
Source organism: Acanthosepion pharaonis (assembly GCA_903632075.3). Lineage (NCBI taxonomy): Eukaryota > Metazoa > Mollusca > Cephalopoda > Sepiida > Sepiidae > Acanthosepion > Acanthosepion pharaonis. The sequence continues at coordinate 71,797 of CAHIKZ030001422.1, read as the reverse complement.
AGCCCGAAAATGATGGTCGTGGAAATTTGTTATTCTATCTCTTCCAAATGTTGCCTCATCAGTAAACAAGACTGAAGAGAGAAATAAGGGATCGCCGTTTTTTTTTTTGCACTAAACCATCGGCAAAGGTTCTCCCGTGGTAAGTGATCAGAGGGCAAAATACTCTAGATAGAGATACTGCACTTGAGGTACCCTAGATGCGGTACGACATGCTAGGATCACTTGATGCGTGGTGATGCTTGGATCGTCTCCAATAGCCTGTCGGTTGAGTTCTTCGTGGTCACGCATACGAGTGGATCTCCTTTCTTCTTCGATTCATAGTTAGTGGTGCCACGGATCCTGCCTAAGCATCGCGACTATAAGCAGCAGAAAATGTTGGATGACTTGGCTGAACTTCGGTCTGAAAATGTAATCTCATACAGCCATGTAGCCTCGGGGCCATTGCCATTCGAGCAGCCATATGTAAAAAGCATATCTATCACCTGGCGATATAAATATTCTGCCTTCTCAGCTAACTCACTACTACACACGTTATAGACTGACGCCCCAAATGTACACGAATGACAAATGTAAAGTTTACAGGTCAACACAACGACATCTAAAAATTCTTTAAACTTAATATTTAAAATATAAAGGATTTGCGGACCGGTGTTTGTATGGGCATTTGTCTTCGTTTTTGTTGTGATGAACCGGCCCCAAATTATGTAAAAGTATTTTCGCTAAACTATATATATATATATATATATATATATATATATATATATATATATATATATATATATGCAAATATGTGTGGAAAAGTTTTATTATGACGCGTTTCGTCCTTTAGGACTTCAGACTAAATTTATGTTGCATATGCACGAAAAAAACACGGATAGTGGGATTTTTAAATTTATTATTAAATATTGTTCTTGATGTGTGTGTGTGTACATGTTTGCATTCCCACGACAATATAGTGTCCGGATTTTGCAAATGCGGACACGTCTCAGTGGATGCTTGTATCTCCACATTTGACCATTTCCACATATCTAAACACTGATCTATTAATTTTATCTATAAATGTCACGACTCATAAATTAATATCTAAATTCATCTTTAGATCTGTCTTTCTCGATTGATCGAACTCAGGCAATATAATGTCAAGTCATGTTGGTGTCGACCTGATGGACGGAAGCAAACAAACTTGAATAAAATATAGCGAGAACATTATACTAATATCTAAAAGCCTATCAGATGAATAATCAAATATTTACACGGAGGCTCATTTTCCTTTACAAATGATTTGACTAACAAGTATATTAGAATATACGTTCTCATATGTGCTTACATTGATAGAAAGTTGTCGGAAACCATCATGTGTGTGCATGTGTGTATGTATGTATGGGAGTAAATGAATGATTAAATAGTTATATGACAATTTCTTCAGACTAATGATTTTTTTATGCAATTAGTGTATTAATGTGCAGGAATTCTAAGAGTGAGGTCGGAGAAATAAAACGAATGGCGGCGACAGATTTACATCGAAAGATTCAGTTTTATGACATCCGGGCTATGACAATTTTTACACAGTCTAACATTCAGTATTTAAGCGATTTTGTCTTTAATTTGTCGTTATCAATTTGAATTTGTAACATTCGAACAACTGCAATTTTCTGAGCAAAGATCTATGATGTTATTGTATTGTATAAGCCTGAATGTAATTTTGCCGTAAAGGATACTGGATGTTGTGAACTTCGAAAACATATACACTTGATTCAGTTATTTCCCTTGTCATAGCTGCATTTTATTAAGATGAAATTTTTCAAAGTTTTATAAAAAAAAATAAAATATACCTTTTATATTCATTTTTCTATTAGTTGAAATTTAAGTTCATAATGTCTTAATAAATAAATGAGATATATGTTAGCAAAAGGATTGTAAAATATGTATTAATCCCCTTTGTATTTATTAATACAAATTACATTAATATGCAGGAATTTTAATATTACCATATTAGTGGGATATTTTGTTAACGATTTGACAAAAATTTCCACATGGAATGATATTTTATAAGACATGTCTTCCATTAATTTCAAATTCTTTTTCAGTAGAAAAAATTGTTCCATAATATTACGCATTTAGACGCGGGCGTAGGTACATTTTAATGCTCCTTGTTTATAATGCTTGCTAATATTCTTCAAGGTAGAATGGGCGAATTGGGAAAATTCCGTGCATGTTATAATTCTATAAATTATTCTGGTCACTGATTTGTTTACGTTAGTATACGAAATTGACTAGATATCTTTGTATCTGTAGAATCTGGAAAAGTGTGGCGATTATAAGTCACTACTCATCTTCGCTTGATCATCTTTGCACTTCCTGACCGAGATGATATTAACAACGGTTTCCCCTGTTAGAATCCTGTCGAGAGTGCATATTTTCCTTTAATAATATTACTTGAATATTTAGTCCGGTATACGAAAAAAAATGAATATGCTGTTTAATAAATAACCGGAACATTTACTCAGATATGGTCATCCACTAAAACTAACGTACAATAAAGAACATCTGTAAGATTAATAAAAATCCATTATCTCTTTAAAAATTGCTTTGTCTACGTTAGGATACTAAACTGAGTAGATACGTATATTTCGAGATTCTCTGAAAGATTTGCTTTTATAAGGCACTATTCCTCATTGTGTGTATGTATATATATATATATATATATATATATATAAACTTCTCGTACGTTTAAAATGAAATATCAGAGAGAAATCGGAGATGATAAAGAAGTACTGAACAGTTATGTAAACGTCGGAGGTAAGACGATAAACTACGTCCAACGATAAAGCCTCTGATCAGGTTTTCTTGAGCGTGGAACCACCTCTTAATTGCTGATGTTCCCAGGTTCGCCCTGACCCGGTGTGGTAGCACCTGTTAGGGCCCCAGATATGTGTAAATATTTAGCCCCTAACCTGTGATCAAAACACAATGAAAGTGTAAACATGTGTTTTAATACCAGAAATACATGTAAAAAAATTATTACCAACAATAATTCTTTTGAAAAATATTACTAGCTGTACATTTTTGAAAAAAAAAAAAAAACAATTTACCAGTAACAGCAATATATTTTGGAAAAAAAAAATATTGTAAGCAATAAAATCCTTGTCGGCATTAAATAACTAATTGAGGTTGATATGCCGTAAAACCAAACCAAGCCAGTTATGAAAACGAAATCAAATAAACACTAACAACTTTAGAAATCGTTAGAACAATGAATGCAGAAGGAGAAAGTAGAAAAACTTAAATTGGTATGGCTTCTTTACCACCAGACTATGGCTACGATGATGACGGATATGAAAGAGATTACGAATTGACATCGGTGAAAGCAGCCTATAAATTGTTGGCACAAATCCTTGCCATTCGTGTCCCTAGAGCGTATTCATGGAAAATGAAATATATCCTGTCTTAAACGCAGCCACGCCTGGTCTTTTCCCTTTCCCCAAGAATAGAACACATGTTTCGTCTTTTTAGTTATTTTGAATAGAAGATGGTTTGCACTTGATGCACTCATGTTATGCACTCCTAAATATTAGTTCCGGTCCGGTGCGTTTAGAATGTTTATAAGTAAAGCACTTCCCTCGGGAATTATAACCAACTTGTAGCATTTCTCCTCAAAAGTATCCATTCATATAACCCGGGTCAGATAGTTTCATTTGCTCATGTAAATTTATGGCCATATAAGCAGACTGTTTATATACATACATTTATGCCTCTTTTTGTAGGAGTACATAGTGTAACGGTTATTGGCACTGGAATAGATATCGAAGAAACGAGTTCAAATTGCGTTCGATTCCAGTTCGTTCACTTCGTGGTAAGTCGTTTGGAATAAGGCCGAAATCCAACCTTCCTCCAGCTATAAGTTTAATAACTGAGCAAACTAGACACTTTAGGATTGATTGAGCAATCAAGTTAGGGGAATGAAAATTATGAATTTAAAACCAGCTTTGAAAGAGATTAGACTTACTATATGTTAATAGTGACATTACTACTAAAGCTGAAATAAATGTAATGCCGATACGAACCTTGTGTCTTAGGGGACTCCTAACGCATCTCAAGAGAAATTTAAGGCAAAGTTCATCAATATTTCTTTATTTAATTTTCATTGTGTACATTTAAAGTTTTGGGCCTTAAACCCCGTAAAAAGCCAAATATTTGTGCATCATACTGCGATGAACATTAATTTCATGGCTTTAAATGGAAAAATGTTAGAAAAACTGAAGCGGGGATCGGTAAAAGGAGATTGTTCAAGTAAGGAAGATATGTCAACCATGAAAATCAACAACTATTTTATTTTTACCAGAATTCGAACAACCAGTGGTCTCAATGAAATACGCTTTTCTCCCCGCTATGAATAATGCTGAATGTCGAGTATTATGACAGTGATATATATATATATATATATATAATACATAAACTGTCACCTAAAATAGATCCTCTTTTGTTATAATTAGCTTTCTCTACCATTTTGAAAACGTTTACTTAGCAGCTGTTATAAACGAAAGACATACAAGTATTTAATCAGTTTTATTTTCCACAAAACTGTGTCGAGTAAAGAATATCACGGGTTTACACGGTGTTTCGAGGGATCAGCTCACTCAGACAGCACCTCCCTCACGGGGAGTACTTTTTTTAAAGTCTACCCTGTGAATGCTTATCTGAATATCACAATTTTATCATCATGACTTAAAAGGCCATTAATTATAAATTAAAATTCCAATATTCCGTAATAAAACAATCTTAATATCCATTTCACAAGAACCTTCTAATTTGATTGGCTTTCTAGACTTGTATTAAGTGAAGATATAAAAAAAAATATCATTGGTGAAAATGTTTCGTATTGAACTCATTCTAATCATTCAAATACCATCTAGATTGGTAGTGTCTTTAGATGCTTCCTAACATAGCTACTAGTGATTTTTCTTGAACAAACAAGGAGAATATGAGTACTGGAAAATAAATAAATGCAATATTCGAAGAAAAATATTTTTTATTTTATTATCAAATTATGGTCAATGTGATAGGTGCTGAAATAAAATAATGCCATGGATACAAAAACACCTTAAAAAATAAACATCACTGGTGACTCAGTTTAGATTTCATATGTGATATAACGTAATTTCTATCTAAATGAATAAATTAACTCAGGACGTTATTTGCGTCTTAAACCGTCGAGGGTAAACACCAGAATATTCTTGTCCACATAACAACTAAGTCAGACTCAAACAATTTGGAAGAAAATAGGACGTCTTTTACGTAATTTGTTACGAATGCAATGAAAAAAACTTATTTATAAAAAGTTGGATCGTTGATTATAAATACATTCAGGAGACGTCAATAGGTGCATGGACGATAGTTCGATTCTGCTTTTTAGAACTAAATGAATGGAAAATGTCTAGGCATGGTTTCTTATTCTGCATGTAAATGCGACGTTTGGAAGCAAAACTGAATTGTATACAAGATAAAGGCACTGTGATTTCTTTTCAATATTGTATAACATAAGATATTCAGAAATTCTGGAACAAAAATAACAGAAATATGGCACAGTGACATCTGTTTTATACGAATATACGTTGGTCATTTACAGCAATGTTTAATGTCAAGCAAAATTTGCCAAGCACGCCTAAACAGATATAGACACACACACACACACATATATATATATATATATTTATATTACAGCAAAAAAAATACCTCAACATAGAAGATATAATCTATCTTCTATGTTGAGGTATTTTTTTTTTTTGTAAAAAATGCATATGGTCTGTTATAATAAATACATTGAGCTCTCTGAGGATCAGTTGAATAACTAATATTACTGAGATCCAGCCGGATTATATACCAATGAAACGATTACCTGTACCATATATATATATATATATATATATATATATATATATATATATATATGTGTGTGTGTGTTTGTGCCATTGTTAATTCCGTTATTTCTGCGTGGATAATTTATAAATAGTGCCAAATTATACAGGCTTGGGAATAGATTTATATAAATATGTATGTGTGCATAAATAGATGGGGGTAATCCTGAGACATGCATTTTGTTGTTTTGAGTCCAGGCCTGAAATGTTCAATGTATAATGTTGATTATATACGCGATAAATAAGATTAATTGATTTGATAAGAAACGTGATTTGTGAAAGAAATGCACTATTTATCTTTAGGGTATCGGTCTATCAACCAATCATCCATCCATTCATATATATATATATTTTTTTATGTGTGTGTTTCTTTTGTGAGAAAAACATATGTATAGATAGATACCAGGAGTGTGAGCATAGAATAAAATACTATTGTGTTATGCAGTTTCACGTCTTTATTGATCTTCAGACTATATATATATATATATATATGAGTTTATGGAATATAATTATTTATAGAATCGGAGAAAACATTATTCCTTACTTGTGTTTGCCTAAAAGTTTAGCAATCCTAAAATATGTGTTTCTGTTTGTAAGACAGACAGAAGAGATTATCCGAATAAATCCTTTACACAATAATCACATTTAAATTTTATCTCAATACCCGTTTGCGTACGCAATCGTCTTATTTCGGATCTAAAGTTAACAGGAATTGAAATATTCACTGATGTAAGAATAATGTCTTCAAAATTTCTATGTCAATTGATTCTGATTTTATCAGTTTTATCTCCTAATCAACGCAAAATAATATATATATATATATATATATATATATATATGATCCAATTGTTTTTAGATTTCGCTATTTGTGAGATTTTGGCTTAAAAAAAAGAAGACAAAATGATGAATTCCCTTGGTATAATAATCAGAAAAATCAAATCAGAATTTATTAAGGATTCACATTTAATGTTGCCCAGTTCGATATTTATCCTAATTTGACAACACTATCTTGAACTGCAATCTGATACAATCATCAGTCTTAATCACCACACGGAATGATCTAATGATCAGCTGAAAAAAAATATTGGAACTGAATTCGCGTTTGTGTAGAGTAATTGAAAACGATCAACAATCGCGTCTTATTTAATCACCTTCTGCAATGATCGTTTCAAGGAAGGAGAAGGGATTTTAACTTCACTTACGTGGAAATGCCTGCTCTGATGATTGAAACTGAACCAGTAAATTAAAGTATTAATGTCGTCAAAGAAAAAATATCTCAATAATTCCAGCATAATTATCTCTTTACGAGCACATATGCACGAAATGTATGAGTCATGAAAATAGAACATCATGTACTCCCTCACCCCATATATATGTTCATGCATGCGTATTTATACATTCATTTTCATATATATATATATATATATATATATATATATATATATAATTTTAGTTACGAATTCACATTTGTGGTCTTCAAATCAATTTCCTAACGTTTTAATCCAATATTACGTCATGTATAATGTACATATCTAAAATGACTTCAATTATATTGATGTCAGCCAAATATAAATATTAAAAGTGCAATTCTTCACACTTTAACCGGACGTTATAAAAATAAGTGGTCGTGAGAATTATTCAATTTGTGTGTATTGAAAAATATTAAAATAACGAAAAATAATTTCAGTGAGTGTTACCTACCAACTCATTTCACAGTATATTTTGGAGAGTGTATTTCTCTTTTTCTCTTTAAACAGGAACATCCATTTATATTTCCTAGTGTAAAGTTGGAATATGCATGAACGTAACTGCAAACCTATATATTGCCAACATTGTTGAAATATTTCTCTAACCGTGAAACAAGATCAGATGAATGCCAACAATCTTGTATAGTTATATGAAAATAGTTTCCCCTTCTATAATATTCAAGGGCAAGAAAGCGAAGGGAATTTTCTTCCACTCGAACATTCTTAAAGTGCAAACTTCTTGTACAGTTTTATTGCAATGTTTCCCCACCCCGTACATTATTTTCTTTTTGTTTGTTATTTTATTAATCATCCCGAATTTTATTCCATTATATTAACCTATCTAATTTTCGTTATGGAAACCGTTAAGTACGTTAATATATTACAAATAAGAAATAATATTAATTCCTTTTAATTGAAATATCTGAATTTCTAAATAATATATTTAGCATAATTGTTCAACACAAAATTAAAACATAACGTTAACAGAAAATTAAGCCATAACAAAATCTAAATTTTATCAAATGATATATTTGTTCAGTTTCAAAATTTCTTGAAAAGCAATGAGCAAGGAAAGAATATGTAAAATATATTTATTGGGGCCGATAAATACAGGGAAAAAAAACGAATTATTTGACATAACACGTCCCCCTGTTAGCCATATTTCCTAAATGGAAAAATATTAAACTGCACTGAAACTTGCAATATCTGTCTGTCAAAAATGTTTTCAGCAACAACATTGAAAAGGATCATAGTCAAAGTAACGAATTCAAAATCGAACGTAACATATACAGAAAGCTCTGTAAAAAATCGGGAACGGCTGTTCACATCTCAACGTTGAACAGATAAGTTAGTTTACATAGATAAAAGATATTAAAGGAAATACATGAAATGCCCGTCGTATGTCCGAACTAAATAGATGAATTTCATAGGCAGGACATTAAAAAACACAAAAAAAAAAAAACTAAGTAATGTATTAAGAAACAGAGAAATTTCATTAAAAGAATACTGAAATTAGTCCTCCTATATGGCAGTGATGCGGCTGGAAAATGAATAACTGTTCGATATGATAAATAAAGAGACGAGGTCGTTAAAATAACTTTCGCGGTAATACCATTGTTAAAAGTTAAGAATTTATCTGCTCACGCTCCACAACTTTGGGTGAATAGTAAGACAGAATGGGCCCTAATATATTGTGTGGCAAACGGCGGAAGAATATATATCTATCTTAAATGACGCCCTATCGGGCAGAATTTAAGCTAGATCCTACAGAGGACATTTGATTGTACCTTCAGCTTGCTCAGGAGCTTGTGAATCTACTTCTTTGCATATTCTCAGCATTGGAAGCTCTCCTGATTGCCATTTGATCCGGGTACTAATTTGCAAGGAACTTTCTTTTCCTCGCTGCAGCCTTGGCTCCTTTAATTGCAACCTTATACTCTGTTGGTGGATATTTCTTTTAGCGAGGCACACTGCTGCCATATGCGATAGGCAACAAGAAACTAGAAAAGAAATCAAAACTGATCGCTGCATTTAAATATTGACTTAATATTCAAGTTTATCTTTTAATACGATAATTCTTCTGCCGTCACTTAAAGACATTTTGATGTGTGTAGGTCCTTACTTTCCGTACAAACAATTACTTTTCTTTCATGGATGACTTTCGCTGATTTCGAAATTAATTTTGATTATTCACAAATTTATTTACAAGTTATAAAAATTTTTATCGCACAAAGAAATTCATCGCATAAAATATGACGTAAAAATCGTCGAAAACAATCTCAGTAATAAAAACTTGGGAATTCAAAATTTGTCTAACATGAGCTATTGAAAGTTTTAGTTGTGCCCCATTAATTGGGAAAGTGTGACAATTTGGTCTCTTACCTTTCAGACCTTTATCATTCAATATTTATTACCTTTCATTAAGTAGACAAATTCACGCAGACAAAGATTTATAAAAAACGATAAAAAAATTAGGTATCTCGTTGTATAAGAAATTTAGTTCAGGATATAATGGAATTGCACATAGAACAGGCTGCGATAGATTTCACCCAACACCAAACCTAAATCATTAAGACATTCTTAAATAACCTCTTCAAATCGATATTTTCATATGATAATAACACACATCTTAGATAAGAGTGGACTGGTGTACTGAATCATACAAAGAACTGTACAAGATAACAGAAACCAAGTGCCTTGATAACTTTCACATCAGCGACAGCTAAAATGGATATCAGATGTAACTCGAAGAGATAATAATAGCGCAATCAAGATGAGGACGTTCAACAATAAAAGATTAAGGAAGACCCTTCAATGCTGGAAAGAACCTTAACAGTTAATGGACATGAGAAACGTATGAATAATTTTACGAGTAAACTTTTTTTTTTAATTTCAATGACAGAAGCACTGCATGCTTTAGCAATGAATGGCGAATATTTCCTTGTAAAGATATAGCCGATAGAAACATTACTATTACCTATGCATATTGGTTAGTCTATTTAAAATACTAAACTTCATTTAATAAAACGTAATACTATATAGATATATGCGCACATACACCATCATCAAAGCTAAAATATAGCATAGTGGTGGTGTATGTAAATATGTGTGACAACGTGTGTAGGATTCTATAGACAAATGTGTGGAGTCACATGCTGCTCTACACATTATTTCAAAAATATCTCAAGGTAAATGTAGGAAGTAGACAACTGTCCATATATTTGGCTTTTAGAGCAGAAATTATATATATATCTATATATATATATATATATATATATATATATATATATATAGAGAGAGAGAGAGAGAGAGAGAGAGAGAGATTGATCTACCCATTCGAGTTCACGTGATTCCAGCTCACATCTACGCACATTTAATTATGTAAAGAAAAATCTATCCAAAATTCAGTTAAACAAGGATAAAAAAATTTAGATGAGATACTTTCGCTCTCTCCATAAAATAGATTTTTTCCTTGACAGAACCAAACAGTTTATCTAACAATCTCACTTAAAAAAACAATAATTTCACAAAAACAGGAGCAATAGTTTGCAGCGGTGACACTTATTTCTTCCTAAAAGAAGTGTTTCTCATGCTTCACTTGCTAAATTGGCTATTGTGTCCGTCTAAGAACATCTGAGACGAATTAATGCCTTCGTTATATAAGCTACATAAACAAAAAGGAGAAACATCTTTTCAACTGTTTCCTAGCAGAGTTCATTTGATTGGATGAATGAGTAAAGAAAGAATATATGAAGAAAAACAAATCTCGTACATATTCCTGGTCCTGTTAATGTAACCACTAAGTACCCATGATTCCAAGCGTTAAATCGACGAAATAAAGGCGGCTAAATTACAAAAGCTTCATACGTTTGCAACCTTGATTTAATTAAAAGAAAATGACAGTCATCTTTTTTACAACTAATTCTAATATGCACGAAAATATAGCGATGCGTATATGAATTGTCTGTTTATACATAGCTTAAGTAACTACGATTACCCATATTTGCCGCCTTGAATATTATGTACATAATTTATAGTAAGTTTCACTGTAGAAGTCACCGGGTCACTCGAGGTAAAGTTTTAAGGTAAGTGGTAGTTTATACACATAAAAGCGGAAGATAACGGCTAACTCTAGACTTGAACAGATTTTAGTGACCGGGAAACATAATATTGAGAGTCTGTTTCACAGAGCAATGCTTCACGGGTAGAAGCTGTTCGAATGGAACTTCTTGTCGATGGAATACGGAGGGAATATAGGTGGTTTGCTACAATGAAAGTGGCATGCCGGATCCTTGATGTGATGGTTAAACCTGGCGGAACCAAGGAATGTAGTTCGTCAGAGCAGCTTCCATGGCTGTAGCGATAGAGTAGTGAGAGTCTTGTCACGTCCCGTCTTTGCGAGAGAGATTGGAGGGTGGGAAATAGATCGTCACCCCAATAATGTATGTAATCATTTATATATGCGCGGTGTCCATTCATGATGTGGACTTCAAAATATCAGAATCTTTATAACTCAATGAAATGTTTGTTCACTTATTAGATTTATCTCGTCCTTTTTCGACCATTCATTAACACGAGCGCATCAGAGAGAATTCTTGATTTTTCTCTCTGGCCATTATGATTATATTTGAAAACATATTTTCACAATATTTGAAGTTTCGTCATAAAAATGCTATTACCAAAAAGATTGTAGCTTGGCAAATAAATTTAGAGGCAAGAGTAATTATCAACAAATTTATTTACAATATATTATTTAAATTAAATGTAATGACAAAAATAAATTCGTTTCATGTAGATTTTCCTCGTTTCCTATAATGCAAAAGTATATTTGACCTAATCGTGTCAAGGAACTCAATATAAAATTTAATCTTGAACAAATGAAAAATATTGTGTTTATTTGTCCGTGTTTACCTACGATATTTCCAATTATATTTCTTTTAAATAAATATTTATCGAATGGCCAAGAAGTAGCAATTTGAGACAAACTTTTCTAGTTGAGAATATCCACAAAATCTACATCAGCATTAGCATATATCTTTTGCCTGCAGAGGATTTAAATTCTGTTTCTATGATTGCACGGATAGATATACCCAAAAGTATAACATGTATAGAAATAAATGTCTTCCATGTCCGTCGCAAAACTTTTGAAACACGCAGTTATAAAATCTTTATTTTACGAGGCGTTTTATGGATATTTGAATTTTCTATTTGACAGAGCCAAATAGAAATGTATACGGATATCCAAATAAACGCGCATACATATTTTAAAATATCACATGAGAATCAGGACTCAATATATGATTTTATTATAATGTTATGATAGGGACAAATAAAAACAAGAAAGCAATACATATATTAACACAAATCTAGGCAAATATCTACAGGCCAGTATACAACAGCTTAGCACTTTTTTCATCAATTCTATCATACAAGGAGAAATTGTTTCAGGAATTATGGCGTATCGATATCCATCAACCTCGCTCAATTATACGTGTATCTGTGTGTATGCATTGGTATAAAGACAGTGAGCAATATTCTTCATCGTAGATAGAATGTTAATAGTGTGCATATAGGAAACAAGAGTAAAATGCTTAAGAGTTTCACACTTCAATTCCATCTTGGTTTAGCTGAGAATTTAAAAAAAAACACACACACAGTTTTTAAAAAAGGAGGGAGCACTAGAGAGGAAACCTGAATAAGGTCCCAACTGGAAGAGTGATCATCATTTCAACTTATAGCTAAAGATATAAATTAGAAAAGATCCAACTCAATCCATAAGACGTTTGGTACGTCAGAGGGGATTTTCAGTTACGACACTCCAAAGAACAGTGAAAATAAAAACACCATGCAAATGAAATCGTTCGTGAAACCTGTGAGGTACATCGTTATTCCAGGGTAAAAACTTAGGTTAGAGTGGGAACATATATATATATATATTCGAAAAGTATCCTGTTATATATATATATATATATATATATATATACTTGAACTTTATTTCAATCCCAAATGAGCTATGATTAATTAATGATAATCATGTCATTTTCATTTATGATCGATTTCATTACGACTCTTCTGTAATGCTTGGAGAGTAATTTTATAATCGTATTGCTTACAGTAGATTCCAACTGTGTTAAAAATATCGGTGAATTCCAGTAAAATATGTTTAATCATTTCTAAATGCAACAGTTCATATCTGAATCTAACAATTGCCCAAATTTGCAGTTACACCACATACACAAACATTATATATATATATATATATATATATATATATATATATATACACGCCGGATGTGTGCATGTTTCAGTGTGAATGTGTATAAGATATGACATTTCAGCAGCTGTATTAAACCGAATCATTTATGTAAATACCGATTCCAGAGAACAGAAAATCATTTTTAGTGGAGATATGTTAAGAGAATTCAATATTTAATTTTTTTTTAAATGAATCTCTAAATATTATTCCCTTACGCATCACATATTTATACAAATGCATTCTATTATATATAGTTTGCACTCATTTAATATATTTGTATGTGAATTCTTTTTTCGTTGATCTATTAATTAACCACTTTTCATGGGATTTTTCATTTTATTTTCGATAATTGAATTCATAAAATGTTGATTTCATATAATTGTTTTTCTTTTTATATTATTCTCTACATTACACTTGAAATTCACAGGTATCAAGTAAAAAAAAAAAAAAATGAAAGTGCCATACGGAAAAATAACTTAAACAAAATAATCAATAGTTCCTTATTGTTCTCGTCTTTATATTTTTTCACTCTCATATTTTCTCTTCTAAGGCAACGATAATAACAATATATGTACTCAATGTCACGGGAAGAAAACCTATTCATATGCACGAAAAAAGAAAAAAAAAATTATGAAAGGCCTTTCTATGACTGTTTTTAACAATTCTTCTTTTAAAGAATATTCAGGTTGTAAAACTGAATAAATATTCCGGAACATTGATTTTAAAATGGGGCGTCAAGAGAATAGACAAACACTATTAGAGTATTTACCATTTCTTGGCATTTACTCTCATGTTTGCGATACCATTAACTATTCTGCCCATCTATGATTAGTTTGTATAGAAAATGTTTCATATTTAAGGCCGAAAACTCGTGACAGTCGGTCGGCACTCATTGTTGACCATAGTAAATACTCTTAAATTTACTCAAGGTTTATCCCGGATATTGATCATATTTACCTATAAATATAGCATAAATTTATATATATATATATATATAAATATTGTATGCATATTTATAAAAGTTTAAGTCTTATATGTACATAGGCATAATTTTTACGCCCTCATGTATATACATACTTGCGCATATATATTTCCAAATTTTTTCATAGTCGCAGGTGTTGACACTTTGTAAATTATATATATATATATATATAAAATGCGTATTCTATTGTAAGCGATTATTATGTTTACTGCGATTTTATAATGTACGTTTTGACTCCCAACGTCTAAGCTGCATTGTTATTATATTCTTTTTTATGTGTTTTTGACTTTATGCCTATCTTTTGTGCATCGATAGATGCAGGTATACATAACAGCTGGATAAATCTTCAATATTTTGCTTACAATTCTTATTATGGAGGAATGTGTTTATTGTGGATAAAATCTATGATTGTCTACAAGGAAATATTTTGTCCAGCTTTGTCGATATTATCAAATAAATATATATGTTTCCCAAAATTCGTCAAGTTTTATGAAATTCATTTGTCGAGAATTAACGTCGAAATATTTCTCGAGTTTCAGATACTGATTTATATAAGAATTAAAACAAGAAAGCAATTGACTCATGTGAGCCATTATAAAATGAGTATATTTACCTATATCTTATGATACATACCACTTCCATTTATAAACCAAATTAAGCTTCATATTCTTGACTTTATTACATCTCAATTTCCTATATAATTGCTTAAAAATATGATATTTAAGTATTTCCAAATATCTATTGCTAATAGAAAATATATACTTAATATCAGCGAATTAGAAAATCGACAACATAACCATCTCCAGTTTAGACAAGATTGAAAATAGCAGAAATAAAATCTTTCAAAATACTTAATCGATTAGCTGAAAACGCTTGGAACACAATACTTTCAATGATTCTATACTCAGTAAATACAAACGTGTAATCACTTGTTTGCACACACCTAAAACACAAAATTATATCAGTAGTACCTTGTTAATAATTTTAAGTAAACATGAATTAGAGAAGGCTTCCTACCCACCAAAATGCAGCATTATACTAGATGTACTATAAATACCAGGACTTTACCTAGATGAAGATAACATTGCCAGTAATGACCTACAATTATGTGGGAATGATTTCTGTCCCACCACATTTTCATATATATATATATATATATATATATATATATATATATATATATAAATCAGATTGTATTGAATCAGTTCACTTTAAGATTCAACCGCTTGAATGACGTCATCTCTCCTGTATTGGATAATATTGATAAAATTCCTTTCGACATTTTTCCTTCAGCGATCATGCTATAGGCTTAAAATCTTAAAAGTTATTATAGTCTATATATTATTTTTTTGTCTAAATGTTCGCCTATTCTACCATTATAGGTTCACTTTTATAAATATATAAGAGGGACAATCAGAAAACCAATACCTGTTTGCATCTTCACCACATATCTGGGTCGTAATAACACATTATCTAGCAAGGTTACTTCTTATAAAATACAATCATTCTCCCTCTTGTGAATACCATTGATTCTATATATATATATATATATACTTAATTACTTCCTCTTTCGTTTGTTAAAAATTGTGTATACTTCCCCTACTGTTTTTTGTAACATTCATCCTTGACGAATTAATGTCTGTACCCATAACTATATGGTTTTACTAATGTTCAGCATTCGTCGAATAATGGGCGCAATTGTTTCATTGTTTCAGGAAGAAATCATTTACAGAACTTCGATAAAATGCACTTTCATGTCTGACGTTATTTTGCTGTAGGGGTCAATTTATAGGAGGGAAATTTCAACCTATAATGATATACATTCAATATTCACCACAGTAAAAGTTACAAATATAGGGACAGTTGCTTTCATAATTAAGATTAACGTAAGTATATTGTACTCGTAGTAGTAGCAGTTCTTCTGATTTATAACATCGCGAAATACTGAATAGACAATACAAATAGATCGGAGTGAGGCCTTTTGCAAACTCTTCCCTTTGTGGCGTGAATACACGAATCCACATATCTTCGCTCAATTCTGGGTGTTGTTACCATGTAATATAGCAGAATAATCCAAGAGATTTGTCTCCCCGATTATTAAAGTATTCCCCAATGCACACACACATTTTATATATATATATATATATATATATATATATATATATATATATATATATACACAAAAGTGTGTGTGTGCAGAGCGAAATTACTTGTTTGTTTCGCAAAAATATTTCATAGGAAAAAGAAAGCGCACAAAATCACTCACATTTTCAAGAAGAAAATAGTGAATTTGCTTCAGAGACTTTGCACCAATAGGACGACTGCATCGTTCACAATGGTGACTAAGACAATGGATGGTTTGGTGATGTTGGTCGCATATGCACCGGGTTTTGGTTTTATAATATTAAACCTGTTCGATGAAAAGGAGGATGACCCATATTGTAGGGTCATCATCCATTTCGGACAAAGGTGTAGACTAGGCTTCATAGTTATAACTGCAGCCAGTGCATCACTGGTTGCATACTTTCTAAGGCTCAAGTCAGTGGTGATGGCAGAGTGTTTCAGCCAATAGAATCAATGGCAACATATCCTTGGCTACGACACATGGATGAATGACTATCTTTGAGACATTGAACCCAGTTATTTGGAAGGACTGGTCAAATTCTCAGAAGTGCAACAACCCTACCCAGCCTTAGGACAATTTATATATATATATATATATATATATATATATATATATATATATATATATATATATATATATATATACACACACACACACACATGAATACATACACACACACGTGTAGGAACACTAAAAAATTTAAGTTAGATAAGGGTTTAAAAAATGAATATTATTAGCATATTATTTTAACTTCAATCAATCCTTGTCAAAAGTTATTAAACTGCCTCTGATAGTGGATTTGAGGCAGACGTGCGTATATCCAATCTTTCCATGCGGGAAAAATTCATCAAGTAACAGTCACTGATGCTTTTTTTTTGTACATCCATACATACTAGAGCGTGGAAGAGATCTCTGTTGGTGAATGTTTTTCATGAATTTAAAAATTGCCGAGAGTATAGTGAGTGAGAAAAAAATAGTCAATGATGGTTTACACCTGAAAATTTCGTTCTTCGACCATGAAATGATTTTCCCTGTATTTATCGAAGTTTGCAAAAGAGGTATTACTTTCAGAGCAACCATCATCTCAGTGTGCGCGTACACATGCAGTTGAATTAGATGTCATTATATATATATATATATATATATATATATATATATATATATATACATGAAATATTGCGTGAAGCTATGCGAATGATAATAAATCATGGCAAACTTTAATAACTTTTCGTTAAATGAAAATAAAAGAAAATCAACTTATGACGTAATATTTATAGGACAGATGAACGTGGAAACCTATTTAAGGCTGTATATCACATATATTATGGCGTTGTTTACAAGGAAAATAAACAACCCGAGAAATTCCTAAAATAAACAAATATACATAAAAAGGAACGCAGATCTAGTAAATCAGAAAGAAGAAAAAAGCCTATATCGAATGAGAGGACAATACGTAAATATTATATATGCCGAATAATTTAGGAAATTTTCAGCTAATGTTCAGTTTGTATTTGATACATCATTTACGTATCTCCCTTCCGTACCCTTGAAGAAATCAGTCATTAAAATATATATCTTTCGTAAAATATATATTCTGATAATAACAGAGTCATTTTTATTATTTTATTTTTCTAACTTAATATCTAAATTTCAAACTCTCCTTTTTTAATTGATGAATTTCTCAGGGCATGTCGCTCAACGTTTCAGTACCTCTCCCCCTATATATGTATCATTCACAGTCACGTCACTTTCACCCTGTATATTGTATTCTCTCTCTCTCCATATATAAGCAAGTGTTTTCACTCCGTCTTTATTTAATTACCTATCTGTCGATTTATACTAGAGTAGTACCTTGATATACGAGCGTCCCGACATACGAGTTTTGACCGATTGTTGCTTTGAAAGGAGTTGAATTTTTAGATACGAGCGAGTTTCAGCATCCGCAGTACTCATGTTCACTTCTGCTCTGTAAGGATCTCTGTGATGTTGCTTTGTCAATTTTTGTCGTTATTTTATAAAATTCCTTTAGCAACAAGATGGGTCCGAAGAATGTAAGTGTAAAAAGCAGTCGTGAATTTTTATGAGCCTAGAACGGATCGGAAATATTCCCATTAATTACAATGGAGAAAATTGGAGATGCGAGACTTTTTTTTGCTGTATTTACTTTTCTGACTATGTTATATCATACACACACTATATATATATATATATATATATATATATATATATGGTTATACTATATTTATAAGGCTAAAATACTCAACATACGGAATAAATGTTTTTAAAATTTAAGAATTTTGGACACTGAATATAACATTTAAACATAAAACAGACTGTCGCCACTCGGTGATGACATTTGAAGCCACACAAACAAGTTATTTTTTTCTGATTTTGAGTAGATAAATAAGAAATAATGATATCAAATATAAAAGGTAGATTTAATATTCGCACTTATTCTTGTCCTTCAAATTTCTCTCATACCTTACAGAGAATGGCGACAGATTTTTACACTCAAAAGCGTTTAAATCTGAGTTCATCGCTTGAAGACCAATATTACATTTGAAAATAACTTAAAATCTACATTATTAACATTGACATTTATATTTTGTTTTTATTTATCTTACTGCACACAGATTATTATTCCTATCATTTTGCTTTGGCCTTTTTCCCTGTTCCTTTTTGTCATAGGTTTGGCGATTAACTCGTAATTACTGTCATCAAATTCTCAAACTAAAGCTTTAATGTACTATACAATTGTGCGTGGAGAATTTGGAGACCTAAACGTAAACTGCCTGCTGAGAGTAATTCCGGATGCTACTTGTCACATTTGACCGCATTCACTGAGCATTCGCATTTTACTGCAGCTGCCGAAACCTTGTGCTAAAAACAAAGATGCTAACTTTTCTATAATGGTAACTCTTCATCTTATAAAATCCAAGAGAAATTAGCATTTTCTTATATTAAAACGTAGATATTTTCAAAGAATCTTAAGCGCACAATGATGTCGCTCTTTTGGCAATGCGTTTCATAATTTTACCTCCAGAACTTTCATTGTTACTTGAGGATACGTTTCTGTCGAAACATCAGTCGTTTAAGACAATGTTGAAAATGTTTTGTTTGAACTGGTGATGAATCTAAAATTGATTGAAAATATTTCACATATATTTAGTTTGAGACGTCGATTTTACAAAGCAAATTTTGTTTTACAATAATATCTCCTTATTTATCAATGTTCTTCTTTCAGTGATCAATACAAATCTCAGAGCTTGAACATTATACAGTGAAAGTTTCAGATCAATATTCAGCTAATATCTGCGTGTTTGGCTTGCGTCTACCAAAACGTAAACTGTCATCTCAGAACTCCCTTGGTTTGTAATTGTCCCTTTTGTTTCGTACATTATAACAGATTGTTTTCGGTCAGTCGAGATTATGTTTATACACAACGTGACACATTTCTACATGCATTATCGTCTGATTTATCACATTGTAATTGACCATTATAGTTACTTCAAGATTATAACCAACGAAATATCACTCTTGGTTATGATCTTTTTTTCATCCCGTCGACTGCCCTTTGTTCCCTCTTAGTTTCTCCATGAAGATACAATCTCATTTCTCAACAACTGTAGAGTTTTTTTTTTTTTTTTGCACAATATGCTAACTAGACTCATATCCATTGTCTGTATCTAACAAAAGCTCAGTTCTAATATATATTCAATAATCAAACGTTCGGCCGTTTTACTTTGCTCTCCTAAAAGAGCCGTGCATCTATTGGTAAACTTCATTATCTCTATGTTAAGGGATTTATTTTCTTTGCTGAATCCTATTTTCTTTTTATATACGAATCCAATTACCGTATATACTCGAGCATATTGCGGATTTTATTATCATTTTTTTAATGCAAAAAATAGGCGGTTGCTCTATACAGCGGTATTTTTTCTGTATGGTTTACAATCCATGTAATACCTTCAGGTGTCGCCCTGTACATTAAATCAACTTTTACAAGTTAATTCACATTCTTTCCATTTTATACATGATATTATTGATGATTTGTTTTTAATTTAGTGTCTACCGACCTAATGTTTTTTAACTATCGCTAAACATACCTGAACAATGATTATACTGAAATTTTAATCTAACCAAAAAATATATTTCCGAAAACCCCATTTTATACGCAAAAAATCAGATAAGAATGTGTGAAATTTAAAATAATTAAAAAAGAATATATTATAACGAATCAAAAAATCAGATTAACTGATGCAAATATCAACCTGTAATAATGTAATTACAAGAAAAAAAATAGTACAAATACAGCCAGTCTTAACGTGAAAATTTATTTAATAATTTATAGATGATTGAGAATTAAACTCGCTGCAATCCCACATGCATTATATATATATATATATATATATATATATATATATATATGTGTGTGTGTGCGTGTATGTATTCATATATAAATTAAATAATAGACAAGTGTTGTCTATTTACTTTATGTAAATTCTTTTCATAGCGTTTGATAAGCTTAATAACATTATTATTAAACGAAGAAAGAAATTCACAATATTGAAACATTTTTTAATCCAATCTAAGATTTCGGCTTACATAAGTCTTTTTGAAAGTTGACAATTACAGTACAATATATTAAGCAATACACGAACAGGAATGTGTCTGTTTCTGTTTATATGGATGATTTCTAAGCCACGACAAACACGTGCATATAAATCGCTGGACATGACCACGCGAGAGTGAATTCGAGAAATATTAATTATGGTAAGCCGTGAGTATATACCAATGGCTTCTGTTACCAATTATAGACATTTAAGAATATTTGTGCAGATTTCATAGTTTATTTTGTTCAGGTTAGGTTTCAACTGTTTTAGTTAAATAGCTTCAAGAATTTTCAGTTTTATACATACATATATATATATATATATATATATATATATATATGAGAGCGAGACAGAGAGAAGGTGCGGCATATTTAACCGCCATTTTTATTTATTAAATTTTATTGTACAAAAATAAATTACAGTATTTTAAGAAAAATCATAAGTGTTGTCACATAACACGATTTAATATAATTAAACTATTTAATATGTTCAAAATCTTTCACTTTATGCTAACTACAACACTAAAATCTCAGCAACACTTCTACAAATCTTTTGATATCTTACAGAAAATGTATGAGAAATTGTTTATTTTAATCCATGAAATGTTTTCGGTTTGAGTCTGCAAACATGATCTTTCGCTACCCCCACCCCCCAAAAAATGTCTAGTGATTATAGGTCTAGTAATCTTGATGGCCACTAAAGTGTTGCACGTCTCAGCTCGAAATGCTTCATCATTCCCGAACACGAAAGCCATAGTTAATCCTAAGCCATCTTAAACTCTTGTAATTTGTTTTTGTTCATTAAAAGTTGAATAAAAAATTGCCGGACATTGTAAGCTACTTTGGCTCGCCAATCTGTTGCAGGCGCCTGCTCCGTCACATTTGTCTTTGTTCAACCGTCATAGAACGAACATGTGTATGCTGCAACTATGCTGGTTTGGCTTTAGCTACAGTTTCTAAGAGAGAGATAAAATGGATTCTCTGACTTGATTTACAGCTTGCGCAATGCCTGTAAGTGGAAGTGAATGCCACTGAATATTGCCAGGATTGACCTCAGCTCGCCGACTCCAGTTTTCGTACATACTTCTCCCACCTCATCTGTTTCGTTAGCACGTATAATAAAATTATCGTTTCTTTATAAGTTTCCTTCCATATAAAGTTCTAAAAAAATGGTTTACACACTATTTATTCATTAATTGTTCCTTTTAAATATGGAACATTTAAGAAAGCCTTTTGTTATCCCATGAAACCTGCGATTATATTATTCTTTTAAAAATGTTAAAGTATTGCACAGTATACACACCTGCATCATTTTAAGATGATGAAATATTTGGAAAAATTATTTGAAAATAGAATTTACATAAATTTCAGTATCACATGTGAACCAGTACTCCGTTTGTAGGTTTCCACTATCTCGCTTCGTAGCTTAATCTATACAAGTTACTTGAATATTTCATTCCGTTCTGCGATAAATTACTTCATTTTGTTAGCAGTGGCATGCTGTGCACTTTTATAACCTCTGGTGACCTCAAATGTCTGCTTCGGTCAATCACACATTGCCTATGTCAAAACTGAGCGTTTTGTGTGTTTTCTGCCATCATAGCCAGATCAATATCGCAAAACATTTTGGTTGAAATTACTTCATTTGTCTACAAATGATATCTTATTCTATTCGATGACCCCTGGCGACTTTGAATCACCTCCAAGGTCAACCTCACGTATTCTCTATAATTACCTAAATGTCTATCAGTTATCTATCTATCTATCTATCTATATATATATATATATATATATATATATATATATATATATAACAAAAAAAAACTGCATCACAGGGACACTGCGTTTGGACGTATTGTCCGAAAATACCAATACACAAACACACTCAGAATTTTCGGCAAAGTAGTAATGATTTAAAATCTACTGAAATAAATTATCATATTGCACTATTTAAATGTTTTAACTGATTTTTTTTGTCTCAGGGATAGAAATGGTTTTAAAAACAACACGATAAAGAAAATTTGAACTTTAAATTATTTATTTGGCCTGAAAAAACAAGTAAGAAGAAATGAGCTATTTAATACAAATTGGATTCCGGTGACCCACAATTACTTTCAGAGTCAGCACTATCTGTCCTGTCATTTTGTTTCTATGCAAGCTACCCACACGTACCAATCTTTGTCCAAAAACGTAATTGCTTGGCTCCCATTCAGATCATAAAAGTCACAAACAAATTTCTCATATGATCTCTGAGGTTGAATTGTACATTATCGCCATCACCATTTCAGAGGAAAACATTTTTGGAGTTGTTAGCAAATTCCCTATATCCTTCCAGTTTGAGAGAAGTGACAAGCTATGCTCTTTGATGAACTATACTGTATACAAATGACCCCAGAAATCATTTTAACATATTGCAGGAATATTTGTTATCTATGCGAAACAGTGAGTCCACGAAACTATGTTTGGCTAGAATTTACGAGCCTATACAAATTTTGGCATAATATATATATATATATATATATATATATATCAATTGTATGTTTATGTAAGGGACGGGAAGGACCAACTAAATGAATAGTGCTTACAAAAGAAAAAGAAAATGATTAAACTATACCTTCTTTATCCGTGGTGGCTACATTCCCTGGTGCCAGAATAGAGATCATAGCAAAAAAAATTATATGATATTTATCTATACCAAATTAGATATGACAGTATGATTAAAAAAGCTGACACGATAATGCAGTATTGAAATAAAATGTAATAGTCAAATAGTAATATTATAAAAATCAACTATAATTATATTTTAGTGACTGATTCTCAGATTTATTTTCAAGAAATCTATTCCCAGTATACGTGGCTGAGTTTCAGTTTCACTAATTCTTTGTTATATCCGAAATGGAATCATCAAACCTTCATAATGGATTATTTCAATGTTCAATAATATAACCTAGGTAGAAGTCGCAAATAAAATAATTATTAATTTACAAGAAAGTAAGCAGAAAATTAGGGCACCTGTTTTCAAACATTTTAAAACTCTTGAGAAACAGTTCACATGTAGATTTGAAGTACGAGATATTTATCTTGCGAAAGAAAATCAAAACGTGTAAAGCAGCCTTTGAGTTAACATGACAGCTCGTTAGTGAAATTGGTAATGTTGCTGCATAACCACAATGTAGATAGATATATTCAGCCGAACACGGCCAGGTCACATTTTCCGTGCGTCCTAAATGAAAATTAAATAATTCCCAGGATTGTACAGTGCCTCTTTTAGGGAGTTAGAAATCAAAATTTCTTTGATATTAAACTTTCACTTACTGCTTGCTTTTTGTATGAATATTTCTTTGTGTGTAACATGACTCTCCCTCTCATATATATATATATATATATATATATATATATATATGAGAGAGAGAACTGTTTTTTTTCTTACACTATAGAGTATTTATATGTATCTGTATACGATCGGTCGCATACCTAACCATATTTCCTCATTAGATTATATAAGATATAAGCCTTACTAAAATGAGAGATCTGCGAAATTCAGAAATTGATTTCATGTACGACTCCTTTTACGCCAATTTCACTAGATTCCTCTAATCTTAGTTACCAGTGTGTTAAGGTATATATATATATATATATACCAATAGGGGGGCTTTGAGCGTGGAGAGATCATTTAGTATTCAATATGAAAACATACACACAAAAATCACACACACACGTTTTTTAATGACATACACATCGTAAACTTAAATATAAAATAACTAATCAAACCGTTATCAGCCTCTAAAGCATCAACGCGGAAATAACTACATTCATGGATTATTATATCTCGGTCAATTTTATATTTAACGAACCCCTAATCTAGAAAAGTGGAAGGTTCGTATCTCTCTCGGTAATTCCTCCTGACGTAGTAGAAAACGTGGTTCAAATTGGAAGTCAAAAGTTGGAGACAAAATCTGAAAAATCTTGAACAGTTACTGTCGGTTAATATAGGCCACTTGAGAATGGCTAGTAACACACTGGAATAAGTACGATCAGCCTATCGATACAGGGCTTCGTCAAAGCTGCACCATGTCATCGATGTCATTGATTGTGAAACTACAGAACATGTTCCCCGTAGCTCAACCCCTAAGATTACTGAAAAACCATATAAATGTTTGCATGCATGGACGTGTGTACTTCCGTTGTTCCTCTAAGAAAAAAAAAACTATTGTATGCTTGGACACATGTTATCTACGATTTACTGACGCTTGCGGCTGGTATAACGCACACTACGTTCCTTTTTTTTTATCTATCAGAATATAAAGTACTATGTTAATGCTCTCTATCTAATTCAGACACTTTCCAACCGGCATCATGTGACTTATTTTCTATAAATATTTCCATGGCCGTTGTCGTAATGAGCTCTCTTCCTTTGTACCCCGACCATATAAATTTAGGCGTATGGCAAGTTTGGTTACTAGATCTAATCGTTTTACTGTTGAAATAGATATTCGTGATCATATTCTTATAGTTTTTTTTTTCTGCATATTTCACTGTAGAACCATTCCGATTACTTGATTCGCTGTCACCTACATCCTTTAACAATTCAATGCAAAATGAATTACCATCAGTCTTCCTAAATCCTGTAAATTTACGTCCTAACTCCTCCCTAAGGGTTATTCATTCTCTCACACACGCAATAATCTCTTGCATTTTAGTGGCATTATCGCCTTGCCTATCCTGACATGATCAAAAATAAACAAGGGAAAGATCTGATGCAAAATTCCCGTTTTGCTATAATAGCATATATGTGGGTTATACTGTTGCGTTTTTTTTTTTTAATTTTATATATAATATCCAAATTTAGGGAAATCAGTTAATGTCTATATCTGAATTCCAGTCTCCTATAATCTAAGGGTCATTTCAGTTGATGTAGCAGGCATGATGCAGGTTGGCACGCAGTTATAATAAAATGTGTACCATTTTATACTTAACCGTACATGAGTTTATTGTAAATTCTGTTTTAGATATTTAGTATATTTAGTATATTAACATTACTAGAAAATGTTTGAAATCATATGGTACTTTACAAAGCGTAGCGCAGTTGTTTTACAAGGTTGAAAGTAAGGGGCATCCATTAAGGACAGATATCACTATATTTTCGTAATTGATCAAGATAGACAAGCTTGCTATCCGTTAAATCAGGTCGAAATGTCTCGATATTTCGAATCGTGTGTGGTGAGGATTGGATGATGATGCCATATTTGGATAAAATAAAAGATTAAGATATCTTGAACGAAATAAAGAAAACCAGAGTAAGTTTCTCGGGGAATAGAGTAGAATAGAAACAAGAAAATATAAATACACATTCCTTTGATCATGGTCAACATTAATAATCTTAATGTTATAAGGTTCCATATAAAATTCATTAGTTTACAAAGACAATTAGAGATAACCAATTCTTACATAGAACACATAATGACCAACTAATATTTCTTAATTTTTGGGTAAACAATTATTGTAAAGCGAAATCAAATTGCAGGGTGCGATGGTTAAATTGTCGCCACATATATTTTTCATTTTGCGCATTATTTTTTATCGATTGCACAGTATAGCAAAGGCAGTTGGGCACCGTCTGTGAGAAAAAAAAAGAGCAACACAATGCAATTCAATCCGTCAGAAATTTGGAAACGGTATGCTGTACTGCTCGTCGTTCTCACCGGAAGCACCACTACGAACATCTCAAAGTGTTTCTGTGTCAATCTGAGGAGAGAGAGCAAAAGATTCGGAAAGGGTTGAAGGAGTCTAATGATGATTAGGAATGCACGGCAGCTCGGAAAGCTCATTCAGATCAAAATTTGCTGCCTAGGGTCCCAGACTCAACACGGAGGCCTATAACATGTGCCTTGAGGAGGTTGTGTTTCACTGAGTCAAGAGGGTGCTTCTTGGAATAACCTATGTCTGGCAACAGGAATCTGCAACATGACACACAAGCAGAAGGATACAGTCATGGTTGTCAGACAATTTCTGCGATCCTGCCAAACCTTACATCTGACTTACCTAACTCCCCAGAGAATAATAACCTTTATTATTATGTTCTGGTTGCAGTTGAGCTAGAAATCAACAAAAATCCATGTAGCATGAAAGATGAAATGAAGGTAGCATTATGGGAGAATTCACCAACTTAAACAAGGAGACAGTCAAGAAAAGTTGCAGGAGATTCGGAAGTCGTCTGGGGTCCATGGTAGAATCCAATTCTTATTTTAAACTTAATCTTTAATATTTCAAGATATGTTAGTGTAATTTTGATAAATATAACTGTCAAAATGAGATGTCAGTGCTATTTTAATTTTTGCATAATTCAGATGACAATTTACCATCAAACCTTGCATATTGTCACTTGATGCACATAATATATCATAAATGATGACAAATAAGATTCAAATACTAAAGAAAAACATACATGCATTTGATCTTTGCATTTTCTTTAAAAAATAGATGAAAAACGCTAAGATAAACTATTGCATCTGTATCCATTTATTTTCAGACTGATGTAATGACGAAGAATGTCAAATGGCTGTCAATTTAAAATTCTGCGATAATATAGTTATGTTAATTCAATCGTAACACAAGTCAACTGAGGTAGAAAACAAAGGAAATGAATTCTAAATCTTTGCCTTCTATTTATTTTCGTGTAAACTTAAATACACAAGATGGAACAACATAACATTTTTTGATACAGCAAGTTTTTAGCATTGTAAATATGTTCCCATGTAAGATGCTTAATTTAATTGTGTGGTTTCCCCGAACATCATTTTCGCAATGACACATGGTTCATATCAGAAAATATGTTGCAAAACTACCGGTATCTCTATAAAGGCAAAAATATGTTTTGATAAAGGAATTGATTTTGTCTTTACTATGGTATTACCAGCAAGCAGCAGCCATTCGACCGCAGGATAACCTAAGACAATATTTTCGGATCACTATACATAAATCTGAATTTTACACAAATATAGTAGAAAGAAAGAGAGGGAGGGAGAGGGTCGTAATACTATTGAATAGGCCAATAAGTTCGTTTAGTTTATTAAGTACAATTTGACTTAAATGAAAATGTATTTTGTGCGACCCAATTAGAAATGTTCAAAGTAAAAAGCACACACACACACATATATATATATAAATAATCAAATAATTCTCCATGCGATGTTATAATGCGACTAAAAAGAAAAGGGGTTACTGGGAATGAAAGAGAATGAAAATATTTTATAATGAACCGTAAAAACAATCCTAAAATTGAGGAAAGGATTAAACTTTACTCCTGTCCCAAAGACCGGAGAGACGTGTGTGCGTGTGTGCGCGCGCGGGTGTATATATATATATATATATATATATATATATATATATATATATATATATAACACATTTATTTAATTATTTCTATATGTAAAAGGGACTGTTCCACTATCATGCAAGTAGGTTATAAATATTTTAATTTTTTCCTTGTCGAAAAGTTCGTGCATGTAAGAGTTGCATCAAACTGTGCATATATATATATATATATATATTTATATATATATCTCGTCTAAGAATATATGTTATGCTTTATATTTTTCCATATTCTTATGTATAATTGATATAAAAGTCACATTCTTTGGAAGTAGAATTTCTCTTCAATAGGTCTTAATTATGCCTGGCATAAGTTTTATTCTTAGTTCGCTTTCAAATGCCTCTGCAATTATTGTATTCTGGTGCTTTGAATTTAATGACTCTTATGAATTTCTCTTATGGTTGTATATGTTTTCATCTTTGACTTGATTGTCATGATTTAATAAAGAATCTACACTGCTGTCACGGCTTTATCTAAAATGATTTTTAAACGAAAAAAAAAAAAAACGAATCAGTATACGTACTACTTATTTCCTAAAATCGTTGACTGAAGCTAGTATGTATGTATGTATGTATGTATTATATAAAATATACACGGAAATATTATTATAGCAAACATCAGGAAAGTGTTTGATCAGATATTATCAGATAGTGAATTGTCAAGAGGCTAGACGTCTCTAAAAATGGCGAGAACTTTCAAATTAATATTATATATATATATATATATATATATATATATATATATATGTGTGTGTGTGTGTGTTCTCGTGCATTTAAAATTACTCCCAAAATAAATAAAAAGCTCAATGAACGCTGAAAAGCATGAAAATCATCGGAATACAGGTAGGCTTAAAATATGGACATCGGTTATACATAAATTTTTATCTTAGCCTATCTATACAATCTAACATTTTTCTTGTCATGCTTTCTAAATTTTGCCTCATTGAATTAGTACTTTATTTCTGAAGATAGATTATAAATTTTATGAACCGGAACATATATCAATATGGTGCATACAGAAATTACTTCACATTCAATGAATTTTTACCTTAATAAATCTTCATTTTGTTTTTACCGTCATAATTATGCTCACAAATATATTGTGTACGGCCAAACCACTGGCTAAATTGTTGGGAGAAAGAAAGATACAAACACTATGTAGCAATTTTTTAAATTAATTTTTTAAATTATCTGTTCCTAGGGGATTATCTACTAATTAAATGCTTGATATAACTGAATGCATTATAATACTTTCACTATCAAGTAAATTCAATTAATGAACTTTAAATATGTAACCAGTGAATACGATATCCATAAGACTCTAGTTAAGGGAAGGTAAGTTGAAAATCTCACTTTTACTGGACACTTCATTTACAAAACTATTAGCTTACATAACTTATTTTCCAAAAAAGACAATGGCAAATTCATTTTTGCGACATGTGTGTTTATGTATGTGTGAATATGTAAAATTTCATATATAGTCAAAAATATGTTTGTAAAAGGACTATATATATATATATATATATATATATATATATATATACAAACGCGCACGCACAAAGGAGGAAAACGAATTTTAACCGACGTATTTTGTCCTTTGATGGATTTTTAAAGTTAAATGTAAAGAATGAATTTTGTGAAAAGAATATACAGTGTAACCCGGATATAAGTGAGTTGTCGGGACCTGAGACTAAGTCTCTTATATCCGGGTTTCTCTTATATCTGGGTTTGGTCTGTTTTATATACATTAACACAGGCTCTAATTTGGGACCAGAGAAAATCTCTCTTATATCCGGGTTACACTGTATAAACAAAAATTAAAAATAATTATCGTAAGATTTTCATTTGTTTTATTCGTAAACGCTGATAAATATACATCAGTAACTGAAAAGGTAAGTAAAATATTGCGGAAGCTGTGCTATGTAATTTAATGTCTAATAAACAAAAGTGAGTAAACGATTTATTTTTTTATGATATACAAAACATTTACATTATTTTGTTTATTATGCATTAGGTTACATTATTTAACATCCTTCATAATTCACCTGAAATATTCAGTTAGCCAGATTTATATTAATGGGCGTTCTTAAATTAAAAAAAAAAAACAAAAATGAAAAACCAACGACATATTCAATTGTGTTTATAAAATCCACACATTTTGAAGTCCATCAGAAACACGTTTTGAAAGGCCACTTACAATCTCAAGTTCATTATTCTTTGTACGGTAGCTCAGAAAACTCACTCTGATAAAAAAAAGTACAACCAAATTTGATGTTAAGTACATCAGACTCAACGTGGAGCCTTGAGAAGATGGTCTTCCAGCAGCCACGAACTTGATCTAGGGCAGTACTATGTCTGGCAACATGACTCTGCAGCATGCCCCACAATCAGGCGGATACAGTCATGGTTGTCATATAATTTCTCCGACTACATCACCCCTAACATCTGGCCACATAACACCCCAGAGAATAATCACCTTTATTAAAATGTGTTGTGCGCAGTTGAGACCAACAAAACTCCTTGTAACACCAAAGAAACTGAAATCAAGTATTATGGCAGCATTCACCAAATTAAGTAAGGATACTGCCCAGAAGATTTGCAGGAGTTTTCGAAGTCGTCTGAAAGACGTGGTTGAAATCTATGGCGATTTCGTTGAATTAATTTATTACTTTGAAATATTTTTGTGCAATTTTGGTGAATATGTCTGTTAAAATGAGATGTTTATTTTCATTTTTGCGTAATTTGACCGGCAATTTATCCGCCACACCTTATGTATATGCGTGTGAGAAAGATTGGCAATGTTCAGCGAACTTGTATAATTTATCTTTACAATGTTCCCTGCCCCTATAGAAACGCGCGCAAATAACCTCATCTTAGTCAAAATCAGTAATATATAAAAATGAGTAATAACGGTTTTATAAATGTATGCTTGTGTGGGACTAAATGAATGAGATCGAATAAAAAAATGGGATAGCACTTCACTGATCGTATAGCAGTCACGATCAAAATTTATGAATTTCAGCCTTTATATACGGCCATTTATTTTATATTTCACAACAGCAAAGAAAATGATCTCTCTGTAGCTTCAAGTGTTATTCTGTTCTGAATATATAGAATTACAAGTGTTATAGTTTGATGTGTTATATAGGGTGCCTCGTGAATTGCTCCCACACATTCTTAAGACATTAGCTACGTGGAGACAATATGGCTACGAATGTCTTAGCATTAAGTGGGATATATTTCTATCGCGCCATTTACATCTTACAAATGTCAGGTTTTCCCGCGTATTTTCCATGGCTGTGGGCGATCATAGCTCTCCGGAACTTCCTATTTTCCTTTTCACAATCTCGTTATGTCACTCTCTCTTTCACTCAGTCCCTCTTGATTTCCATGCTCTCAAGACCGCTTTCCTAATTATATGTCAGTGAAATGTGCACTGACATTTTAGGATTCTAGTTGTTTTTTTTTTTTCTCTTCCATCTTTCTTAAAACATCCTCACTGCCAATATGATTTGTCCATGGTATTCTATAGAACCACATCTGTTGCCTCAAGTAACCTCTTCATCTGTGAGATAATTGTACAGCTTTCACTGTCATATATGAGATCAGATATTACATGTC
Organism: Acanthosepion pharaonis; assembly: GCA_903632075.3. NCBI lineage: Eukaryota > Metazoa > Mollusca > Cephalopoda > Sepiida > Sepiidae > Acanthosepion > Acanthosepion pharaonis. The sequence continues at coordinate 39,668 of CAHIKZ030001422.1, read as the reverse complement.
AGTACAGCACTTTTTGCTGTTTTAAATTATTTTTCTGTTAATATTATGTTCACTATATTAAAGCGGAATTTAATTTTCTGGTCCGCAGATAATTCATAGTTTTCACGGAATATTAAATATAGAACTCAGTTCAATAATTTGGATTTAAAACAAATTACATAATTAATTAAATAATCAAATAAAATTCAGTTAAGGATGATCAGGTTATAAATATATTCATCTGAAGATATTTCAAGCAAAGACTTTAAAACGTATTAGCCTGTCGACACATTTTTTTGCTCGTTCTGGTGTTGATATTTAAGCTTCACTTCACTCTGAACTAATTTGTAATATCTGACTGACGAGCGATTACCAAACATAAGGTTTGAGAGGCAGCCTTGCATAAAACAAATCTTGTGCACGCTTCCTGCATAAGACAATACAAAATATAAATAAATTCGAAATACTAAAGGGAATTCTAAAGAAGCAGTATTATTGCATGGTCAGTAATAAATTTCTATACCAATGAAAAATATAAAATATTCTCATATGGGAACGCTTTTCAGATTCAAGATTCATCCGCTGGAATATAAATTTGGGGCGCTAAGAAAAATTTGGATAACTGTTAACCAATGTTACAAACAGACATAACACAGCATTCAGTTAAAAACACGAGTGAAAAGGCGGCTAATTATATAATATATATATATATATATATGTGTGTGTGTGTTCGCGTATTACAAAATATTTAAGCAAATACAAAAAAAAATAAAACATACCAATAGCAGCATACATGATTCATATGATATTAGAATATGGATTATGCTATAGAATCACCATATAAACAATCTCATACAAACACACGCTGGCCGAGTACTTATCAGCACACGGTCATTTTGATCAAATTGTTTTATTTTGTGTGTATACTTATCTACATTCATTGATCAGTAAGATAAATTATAGAAAATACATACACACATTTTAATTTTAATATATATATATATATATATATATATATATATATATATATGTGTGTGTGTGTATGGAGTAATTTAATAAACCGTGATCAGTTGTGCCACTAGACCGAACGTGTATTCCAAATCAATACTTCAATGACTAAGTTCAGATTACTAAACTTACCTGGTTCATAACGTTAAGATTTCTGCAATACCCTCATGTGTTTTGCGTTATAAAAAATAAAATTAAACATACCATTTTGCTCTGTGGTTAATTTAATCTGTTATGACCTGGCCTGTTTTTTTTTTATGATGATACTGAATCAATTAATTTTAAAAATATCAGTCAATATCAATGTGAATTTTGCCTGAGATATCTTTTTAAAACATATTTGATTATTGTTAGTATTAAATGCGTTGAATTATGTATTCTCATAACGCTGATATTTAACACTAACATAATGCAAAAATCTTAATATAAAAATTCTATAGTTGACTAACTTTAAACAATTCGTAAATATTCTGGACGTTTTGACTAAATTCCTTCTGCGAGTATTTTTCATTTGCACTGACCTCCGTGAGAAGAGAATCTTGATATTAAAGATAGAAAATGGGCACATTAAACACTTACTCTTGCACTGAAATATACCAGGTGCATGAAGTCTGGGTGGGGAAGAAACAATGGTAGTTTACCTCGTCATAACACCGTTCATATATTGTCAAATAAGTTACATTTTTTATACATACCTCATCTTCAAAATCTTTTAAATTTACATTGTATTTAAATAGTGCTCGAAAGAACTGCATTCATTCATGCCATCAGATTTAACCTTCACGGCTAGGTAACGTCATGCCACTCATATTATAGCATTCCACTCTTATTCCATCCGTATTTTCGGATGGGAAGTAACTTCCAATCAAGCAATTTCTTCCAGTGATTAACTGCGCTGTGGAACTGACTCCCAAAAGAATCACCCCATTACTAAAATCTTAACCTGCTCAAATCTAGGGTTAACATTTCTTTGACACTTAACTGCATAAACTGTGCCTCTTACTCTCTAAGCATCTATCTCTAGTTCCCCACGCCGGGCCTTGTACAGGTGAACTTATCGTATGCATATGAATTTCCTGTCGATATTTTCATGTGGTAATCTTTTGTAAAGTATTATTTGATTTTCTAGCTTTCATTAGGTACAACAGTTTTTTTTTCAGATAGCAAAGTTAAATTGAAATAATGGGATCTAATTCTGGATATCTTAACTGATAACATCAAAGTTGGCCTTTATTTACTCAGAGTTTTATACAAATCATTACGATCTTGCTTGAAATTTAAAATCTATTTTAAATCCACAACGTTTCTTCGGTTGCTTTAAAATAAATATAAAATATATTATATTAAATCTTAAAAGATACAGATCTTATAAATCAAAAAGTGAAAGTATCGCGTTAGCATTTTAAATGAATTTTCTATGTTCCATTTACCTCCGTCTAAACATTTGCATGACGAATTTGTAAACGGAAATGTAACTTACATGGCCATTATCGTCTTGTCATCGATTCATGTGAATTTAATAATACATTTTAACTTTGTAGAGATATATTTAATTTCTAAATAAGTACTAGTTCTCAGCTAATGCATTTCCTCGTTAATAGGTTTAGATGAAAATATACACTGCTCAGGTCTTTAATTTTCTAGAACAACTTTTCTGTATTAACTCCAATGAATGCATTTATAAACTAGTGGAAAATACAGATTTATTATAATCAAAATTTGTAATGAATGATTACTTACAAATGTACCAACCACCAATAATTGGCAGAGATAAACGTAAAACTTCGAAAGAAAGGTAATAAAAACTCATGACGTCAGTCTAGCAAAAATAATTTGTAAATATTTTCTGCTCTCCGAAATGAATCGAAAATTTAAATTTTTCATCTACTAAATTTAGTTATGCAAATTATGAAGCTATTAACATTGAATAACAGTTGTATTTAATATATCAACAAATTGAATTTAACCGCTTTATTGCTTAGATGAACTGTTCTGAAAAAAAATCAAAACATATCCAACAGAAATTCCGATTTTTTTCTTATATATATATATATATTATGGAATATTATATCGGAACAATGTTTATAAATTTGTTAACAAATAGGGTAAATTTTAAAAATGTTCTTAAATTCTAAAAAAAGAGAAATTTATATGTTTCAAATTTCAACGTTTCTTGTCTCCATATTTATAACGAACGCTTGCGTTTCCCTCACATTCATAAACATATATAATGTCATCAACAAAAAACATTACTTTAGTCAGACGATAGTCCTAAATGAAACTCTTCACAATTATTTATTTATATATATATATATATATATATATATATATATATATATATATATATATAATGTGCATAGTATATTCAATGAACGATATAATAGTTGGATACGAGTATATTAAAAATAATTAATGGAAAAACATGTTTCATATGCAAGTTTATTTATTTGAGAAGACGTTTATTAAAGTTTAAACTATAACTTGTTATAATTTGCATATTGGGATGATACATCTAGGTGGGAAAGTCGCCAATGTTTCACTTCATTATACCTTGAGAGAGTCATAATTAAATATATAGTAGTCGCCACTATAGCGTCGTTATCAGTGATTGTTTATAGGTACGTGTCTGTTTTACATATTTTAAAAGGAAAATACCTATGTTCTTTTTTAAGTTTAATTAAAATTCAGTCTCTTTAGGATATTTAAAACGGCGTGCATACTATTACTGAAGGATATATTTTGAAAATATATATATATATATAAAAACATCATGTCATATTTAATTAGTCATGTCAACATTTTTCAGTAAATCAGAATTAACCTAGTGATATGATAAAATATTATGAATGTACGTATATCTATTACACCCATCATACACTATAAATGTAATTGATGTGAATTAAAATATTTCAAATGAAAACAGGAATTACATTATTTGCTTACGTGAGTATTATACAACTCGATTATCCATCAGTTTATTGTAATTAAAATATATTTTAAATTCAGAAACATAAACATTGGCGTGTATCATAAACATACAAAATTGTCCTAGAAGAAAATATCGAAGAATTATTGGTTGATTTGAAAACTTTAAAAAATTCGTATAATTATAACAAACCGAAAGAAAGTCGACAAAGAAATTATTGGCCATATATAATCGAAAATATCTCGATTAATCACATAAGATCTGTCAAAAATTAAAAGAATCTAAGCTGAAAGTGTAACTTGATCATCAAGGATATATAAGAAAAAAAAAAAAAAGATTTTGAAAGTTGCTAGAAAAATGCGAAATGTAAAAACAATGAATGTATTCATGAAATCAACCAAACTATGACAAGTAAACTTTATAAAAAAAAAAAAAAATTAAAATAAAGGAAACTATAAAAATGGCTCCTTCTAATTTTTAGTGAAGTGTGTAGAGCTAAATTCTATGAACTTGGTTGCTTGCCTAAAGGTTGGGCCAATCAAGGAAACAGTCAAACACGTCTACTGATAATCGAACAGAATAGTAATAGTTTGACCTTGTTTTCTAGAGAAAAAATTGCTTTAAAGATTAGGAGTTGGTCAAGATATCTGCAGACAATTATTAACTTCTTGGGAAAGATGTTTATGAATTGTACATATTTCAAACAGAAAAAAATAGCGAATAAACGCATGAGGGGAATGGAACTCAGTTGCAGCTTATCCAAATCCCTTAGAAATCTTGTAATCCATCATTAAAAGCAATGTACATGAGCGTTGATAACGAAGTACAATGAAATAGAATATCCGAGAAGAAATATAGAAAACGCAACCAATGTTAAAGTTTAAACCATTAGCAATGCGTATCCCTAACTACAAGATTTATGAAGGATATGGCAAGCTACGGATCCTATTTTAAAATTATATAATATTACTTTATTTAGGAAGAGGATATTTTGAGTTAAGCGAATATATTTCTGAGTTCGAACTATTCTGGAATAATTTATTGAAAAAATATATTTTGTGCTTTTTCTATAATAAATAAACGGTACTTATAATATGTAATGATGTATTTTTAAAGTGTATTATATTCTAGATATATACGGACATTTCTTGAACAAATTGTTCTATTAATAACGATTATATTAACAAAAACAGACTTAAATTAAAAACTGACGATACTCATATGCGACCGCTCAAATAGCAATATATTTTAGCAGAATATCTTCATTCAAACCAGTTCCATTGAATAATATAAACATATCGTGTATTTATTTTATACTAATTCTTTCCATTTGTCTAATCACTTTCTAGATATTGAAACGAAATTCACAAAAAAGGCGCCATAATTCATTTCTAAGTATACACAATATGCCTATATTTTTCACTCATATATATATATATATATATATATATATATATAGTGTGTGTGTGTGTGCAAATAACGTACACACGTTTTGACTTCCTATAACTTTTTTAATGTTTTCAGATTCATTTCATTTTATGTCATTTCATTTTTAATTTTCGCCATTAATCTTCTTTGTAACTCAATAACAATTAATAATGTTTGCGTGTTAATAAACGCAAAATTCATTGTCATTTGAAGAGTAAGTACGTTTCTGGGATATCTCATATATATATATATATATATATATATATATATATATATATATATATATATATATATAATGTTATGAGAATCTTGGTAAGAATGAAGTACAAAAAGAAATATTCGATTTCATTAAATACTGTGACAACACGACACCGAAATCAGTTATCCCTTGCAAGGTATATGTAAATTATTGAATATTATTTTCTATAAAGATATTTAATGACAATATAAACATAGAATTCGCGAACATTTACTGCTCCCTTCTAGAGCAAATATTATCCCTTTCGGACGGTTGAGTTTCCTTTAGTTATAAGTTTAAACAAACCGTTTATATGAAAGCGGATGCTTTAGAGGATATCTTGTGGAATTCCGAAGATATTCACTTTAATATTCCAAATATGTATTGGCTTCTTAGTGTGCACATGAAAGATGTTTATATTCAATTGACGCCAAATATAAGGAAAAAATGTTTGTACATTGTTTCTATATCTTTTAATAATTAAATTTTCTAGTAGCCACTATTGGATAATTAACGTGTCATCCATCCTTACCTTAATCTATAACTAAACGATTTTGTATCATTTAAAACTTTCTTGAAACAAGTAAGAAAGTTTGTATCTTAAGTATTTTACAGAAATTACATGGAAATACCATTCTTGCATAAATACCATTTCATGAATTTATGGTTAATGATTTACATAAATATTCATGTTAATTAATCTGAGTTTCATTAATACGAATTTTAAAATCACCCTTTATAAAATTCAGTGAGCATTCTTCTCAAATTTGCATATATCTAAAAAAAAAAAAAAAAAATTCCAATAAATAATTTTCCCGAAAACAATCACACATTATCTTTTCTATACTAAATGAGATTTCACTTCTATTTCTGAACCAAAACAATAATTACAGGACAAGTCATAACACGTGAATTTGTCTAAAGGCAAAATGTTTCTATTATTAGATAAATCAAAATAATCAACTTGCTGTTTGAGCTCGGGTTACTTTTTACGAAAATCTTCGACGAAATATTATATATATATATATATATATATATATATATATATATACGTGTGTTTTTTTTGTGTTAGAAAAGGAATATGACAAAAAAGAATTAATGATGTTCTTTCGCGTAATTTATTAATAAGAACAGATTTACCTCAAAAACATAATTTTCAATTTAGTCAGCTTTCTTTTCAATGGCCTTAATCCATCGTTCCTCCAATATTATATAAGTATAACACCGGTGTTGACCTTCCCTTGTGTATTTCTTATGACAAAAATTATATTTTGTCGGTATACATATTTGCAAGCACTTTTTTCTTCTAAACAATGAAAATAAAGACTAGCTCCTTACAAATAAATACAAGAGTAAAATCTGACCCACACCTGACAGGAATCGAACCTACATTTACTTTTAATCTGGGAAAGCACTTAAAAGCCATAAGTATGTTATAACTAAGATATGGCCAGATATCACATCTGGTCCAATCCTGTTGGGTTGTTCATTTGAAATATCGGGAGCCAAGCATTAATTTCACTGTAAACTAAATAGTTTTGCCTTCTCGAAATATTGCATTTACTAAATAAAATAGTTGCAGTAAATGTTGCTAATGCCGGATTAAAAGAAAAAAATAAGTATTTATATAAATATATGCACTCATCTATATATATCTGTCCATCTTGTAAAGCGTTGGGACAATTTTCGGTTAGATGGTCGCATTAGAGAGACCAGGTTTAGTATGTGTGCGTCCTCCATCACTTCGTAGATAGAAACGATCGTCTGATCAGGCTTGTTTTAGACCGTTAGGTCACAGTGTCACCGTCTAGAAAAGTGATGGACCAGCCCGTGTTTTCTCCTTACAATAGAGAATGCATTTATTTAAGACTCTAGAAAGCGAAGACAGGCAGATGGTAAATGACATTCTTTCAAAACGGGATATCAACAAAATATCCTTTTGATCAATAAGAATTAAAGTCAAATTTAAATTTATTACTTTCTCGCACACACACACTATATATCTATCTATCTATCTATCTATATAGGAATCATATAGACAGAATAAAATTTCAATACCGAAAAACACTATTCAAAGAGTGCTCAATACAGAGTAGAGAAATTAAGTATATTATCACTACAAGAATATCCATTTTGTTACAACACTTCTGGTGTCATGTCAAGTGACGGTGTTGATTATATATATATATATATATATATATATATATATATATATATATATTGCAGAATATGTGTGTGTATATATATATATATATATATATATATATTTATATATGTATATGTTGCAGAAACTATGAACTAATAATGATTTAATGATTGTTCCCATTTTAAATCTTAATATTTGGTAACTTATTTTAACTAAGCCGCTAAAATTTTGAGTCTTTACCGAAATTTCTTACAGATACAAATATCTATAACAAAACAAACATAACTGAATTTGCACTTCAATGGTTACTCATTTGTACTTAATTAGAATGTTTTACCTTCGGACACTGAACATGGATTTTAGAAGTACTTGTCCAGTGTTATAATGAATGAGTACAGTGATAATATGGCTTAAATTATGGAGCGACTGTCACAAAACAAATCTCTTCTAAAAAAAAAAAAAAAAAAAAAAACAACAACAACATGAGAAATAAAGCGATCGAAAACATAACAGAAACACTTATCTAAAAAGAAAATAAGGTTCAAATAACAAACAAACAGGATTTAAATATTATCTAGGCACTGCTTGCATATTTGCGTAAAATGTTATACAAGTTAAAAGAATTCAGTTTTACAATGTATGATTTAGCTGGCCATGACCTATCTTGATTTGGTATACTGTGATATACCTATATATGTTTTAGATGAATACATTAATTTTGTGAATCGCATTTCTTGAGCATATAGTAAATAACTAAGACGAATTAGTAATTAGTTTATGTGTGTGCATGCACACACAACCACTATATATATATATATATAAGCAATTAATGTAACATAAATTAAATAATTTCATAATTTAACAGATTTCTTCTAATAAAATGTTCGTTATTAGACTAGTGAAATAATTATCATACGAGACATAATTTTAGAATATTATAAGATATATGCATGTGCGTGGTGTGCAGATCTATATAGTAGACAAATGGGGATTTATTGACTGAAAATTCTAAAAACACTTTAAGTTACGGCATTAAAGAATTCCCAGAATTACAAAAGCAAAAATGGAATTATTGTTTTTTTTTAATTCATTTTGGCATTCATTTAAATACACAAACACATATACGTACATGTTTGTGTGTGCGGTGGGGAGACAGAAAGAAAGATATGGAAATTAGCTTTTGTGAACAAATTTGCACACTTCCTATATGATATACTTAAATAGGAAATGTTTATATTTAGGTACTTTTGACTTGTAGTTTTCGATAGGGGGATAAATTTCAGGTGGAAACTTTCCAAAGAAAGAAGGCGATATCACGGGACGTACGGAAATTCTTCCCCGCCCATTTCACATATCATGATTATCGCAAATAATTTATCACAATTTTTTACTTTTCTTATTTCTTTGAATTTCCCCATATATATATATATATATATATATATATATCAATGATTAGAAAATATAAAATTATGCTCATAATGTGCAAAAAATAATACATAGTTACTTTACGTTAGAAAATCTTACGATAAATTATAATTATGGTTAGAACTCTGCCCTTGTGTTTAAGGTGTATATATATATATATATATATATATATATATAAATGGTTATACGGCAAAAGCTGTACATCAAACAAAATATCTATTCTTCGAGCACGGTTATATCTAAGATATAGTTTAAGTGAAGAATTAAAATAAATATATGCAGTAATTTTTATTGCATCAAGAACTGTAGATTTTATGAACGTTTAAATCCAAAAAGTTTATACTTTCTTCTAATATTTTGATTTCCAAATGTGTGTTTATGTACGAACTGAGTTGGGGGTAGATGGAAATATGCATGTACTTATATATTCCTTAATAGGTATTTAAAGATATGAAAACAATATAAAATGTTTCAGAATTACTGAATAACAGAATATATAGTTTTTAGTTACATAATTGGCAGATTTGCAAAAATATATGTGGAAAATATTACAAATATAAAAATTACAATTTTAATTATTTTCCTTGCAATTGACGCCAGTTTCACTCAAGGTTACTTTATTATAATAAAAAAAATACAGAAATCGTATTACTCTGACTTATTTTTTAAACCAGGGACAGAAGTACGTACGCATCACCGCCATCATGAATGAACATAATCACAGATTATCACGGGGATTTTGTTATAGTCATTATAATGTAATGGATATTTAATAAAATCATCACAGACTAATATTTAGTAATTGATAGAAATAATAAAAAAATAAATTTCGTGGTATGGGACATATCAAGAGAAATTAATAATTGAAATTTATTACTTAGCAATCAATTTACTAATTAAAAGATAGAAGGTATTAAAATTAAATAATTCAAGATATGCAGGATATATTTGTTTTAATGCCCTTGATCAAACTTGAAATCATATGAAACCTGCCAGAGAACACACACCACACACGCATATATAGATATGTGTGTGTGTGTGCGCGTGTGTGTGTGTGCGCGCGTGTGCGTGTGCTATTGTAGGCATATCGAAATTTAGATTGAAACAGATGACATTTTAATGTAGGAAAATAAATCACACTTGATGAAAAAAACAATTAACATTAATTGTCGGGCATTGTCAATGCAATATATCAGTGTACCATTGAGTGAATATTTGGAATTAAATTTATGATAACAAAACAGAATATGGTATGTCCAAGATTATAGATAGATAGACAGACATGGATACAGAGTTTGAGTGTATATATTATATATATATATATATATATATATATATATATATTATATATATATACATACATACACACACAAAGACAGAGACTCACTCAAAGTCTCTCCCATATGTATACAATGCGCGATAGTTAAATTGTCGCGATATTATATTTTGAATTTGACCCATGAGTGTTGAACTTTCTATTAATTTTATCGACTAAAACGGTTCAGTGATAAATAGAGCACTATCGCACAATTCACAACACCAGGAATTTTGAAACGGCTTCATGTACTGCTTGCCATTTGCGCTAGAATTTTTCATAGGAATATTTCTGAGTGTCCATCTTAATACAGTGCAGAGGATAAGAAAAAAAATTATGATTAGTCTAATGGTGATTACGAAGGTGTGTGGATAGGTCATAAGTGAGGGCGAAGTTATGCCTCCTTTCATCTGAAGTCAGGGCTTCAGATTCAAGCGTGAAGCGTAGAACAACTGCCTTGAAGAGTTAGTGCCTTGGTCAAGAGGGTGGCTGCTGGAAGAACATGATTGGCGACCGGACTCTGCACCATGCCAAGAAAGCATGAGAATACACTCATGACTGTCACATAATTTCTGAGATCACAGAACCCTTTACATCTATCCACCTAACTCCCCAGACTGCAATACATCGATTATTGTGTGGGTGAGGCAGTTGAGCGGCGACCAACAATATTCATTGTAATAGCAAAGACGGACAGAAGGCACGGCTTTTGGCAACATTCACCAACTTAAAGAAGGAGAGCAGCTACAAAAAAAAATTAAGGGATTCCGAAGTTGTCTGGAAAGCGTGGTTAAAGCTAATAGCGATATTATAAACTAAATTAACTCTTTAAAACGCTAGGAAATTTTTCCGTAATTTTGTTAAGAATGTGTGTATAAGAACTGCATATAAATCTTTAGGTAAATCAGGACAATTGAAATAGCGAGTTCTAAATGAACTTCGACTGGTATATAGAGCAAATATGATACATTTCATACAAATACACAACACATTGCTGATGTTTTGCGTCATTTAGATCACAATTTACCATCGCACATATATATATATATATATATATGTGTGTGTGTGTGTGTGGTGGCCTGACGATTGTGTTTAGCGTGAAACAGTGACACCTCTGACTTTTGAATTCAATGTTAACACACACACACACACACGTGTGTGTGTGTGTGTGTGTGTGTGTGTGTGTGTAAATAAACACATTCATATTGTCTCAATTAACTATGCATACAGTCTCATATTAAAAATCCTTCAAGCTTTCTCATATATAGTTATATACATATAGTCTCTCATATATATATATATATCTCTTTGCCTATTGTCTTATGTATATCCATATGTCTCTCTCTCTGTCATACATACACACACACACACACACACTAAAAGCGCTCAACATCAGTGATAGAGTTAACATATTCAGTTGTAGAGATATGAATTTATGCCCATGTTTTTAATGCTTTTGCGATCATCAAAAAACTTATTTTTTGAAAATTGAATCCATTTACGCTAGTTTAACTATGTTTGCTGGTGAGAGGAAGAATCTACTTCTTTGTTTGTTTAAGGTGACATCCTCATACACATCGACACGCATTCATACAGGTGTTTGTAGTTTAATTCACTCAAACGCACACATATAAACAATTCGAGGACAGGCGCAGATACACATCCATGCACTCGGGCATACACACATACACAATTTTAGTAAAAATTTCGGTGTCGAGACCGAGGCTTTTTATGTGTAATGTTCCTCTCAACAAGGTGCGGGTTGGAGGTGTTTTTGACACTTTTCAGATCTACTGCCCACGTCGTCAGACAAGCTTATACTCCCTCTCACACACGCCTAATGTCCTGGGTCTTTGGGTTCTGTTTGTGGGCATGTTGAAGATGATGTTTCTATTTTTAATGATGTGTTTATTGACATTTGTGATTATATATATATATATATATTATGATTACGTGTCACAGGAGCATGACCATCACTGGCCACTTTCACTCTCCCTTTGATTTCTGGAGTTATCTTTATTTTATTTTTCATCGTCTTTGCGTTAGTATGAAATTATATATATGTATATATAGACACACAAACACCCTGAGAATATCTCATATATATTTATGCATATTTAAATCTGTGTGTGTGTATATATATATATATATATATATATATATATATATATATATATATATATATATGAGAGAGAGTGATAATAAAGTCAATGTATAGTTACTTATAATAACATGTAGGACAAACCAATAAATAAACAGTCCAGACTTTTATTATGAAAATAATTCTGGTTAATAAAAAAAAAAGTTTCTTTCGTGTTTATTATTCTGCTTTTTTACTATAAGTAATTGTAGAATTACTTTATTGTTATATATATATATATATATATATATATGTATATGTGTGTGTGTGTGTGTCTCTTGATATACATAATTTTATATTTTAATTATACATTAATTTATTTCTCCAAATTCATGCGGCTACAAGCATTATATATATATATGAAAGTGACGTGGCGCAATATGACCTCTGCTAAATAGGCATTATCGACATATAAATCATCATTTCACAATTTTATATGAATTGTCAGGCTCAGAGATCATAAAATTGTCTTGGATTTTGAAGCTAATAAGCGAAAATTCGAAGAACACTTTTATGCACGGGGATTTTTCTCGTTTGAGTAATGATTGTAATGAACTTTGACCATACTGCTTTCTCTGCCTTCTGTGCTCAATTTGTGAGGCCATGTACCAATATTTCTTTCTCCAAGGCAGATTTAAAAACATTTTTAACTGTTTTAAGAAGTATATATTCATGTAAGTTAAACATTCGACTTGTTCTGTTGTATGCTATCTTGCGACATCTGTAGAATTTTTTAATTTATTAAGACAGAACAAAAACATTCCCTACTATTTTTAATATTTAACTTTAAGTGGATTATAGTATGTGGCCAATATGAACGAAATATTAAAATACATAAGCAAAAGTTTTGCTGTAAGTGATGTGAATATTTGTATGTAAGTGGGGTGAATTTCCAAATATAAAAAATATCAGTGACCGATTGTAACAAAATAATTCAACAATGGATGCAGAAAGAAAGAAAGTATGCAGTACAAAAGCAATGAATATAAAAAATGTATAACTGAATATAAAAGCCGAAAAGCGGCAAATCTTGAAAGAATATTTTTCATAAATTAGATAAAATATACTGAGCAAAGTAAATAGGAAAGTAAAACAATCATAAGATATGTATGACCGAGTGACCAAATATTTTCGACGAGCATTCCTTAATCCCCAATATCAGCATCAGAGATAGGATATAGAGGAGGGTGCGAGAAATATATGAAGGCATACAACAGCTACAACATATAGGGAAGAGAAAGGAATGATATGAGAAAAGATATAAAAATGGTTGCAAAAGAGAGAGAAAAAAAAGAGAGGAACGTGCAAAAGAGAGAGAAAAAAAGAGAGGAACGTGCAAAAGAGAGAGAAAAAAAAGAGAGGAACGTGCAAAAGAGAAAAAAAGAGAGGAACGTGCAAAAGAGAGAAAAAAAAGAGAGGAACGTGCAAAAGAGAAAAAAAAGAGGAACGTGCAAAAGAGAGAAAAAAAAAAAAAAGGAACGTGCAAAAGAGAAAAAAAGAGAGGAACGTGCAAAAAGAAAAAAAAAAGAGAGAACGCAAAAGAGAGAGAAAAAAAGAGAGGGACGTGCAAAGAGAAAAAAAAGAGAGGAACGTGCAAAAGAGAGAGAAAAAAAAGAGAGGAACGTGCAAAAGAGAGAAAAAAAAAGAGAGGAACGTGCAAAAGAGAGAAAAAAAAAAAGGAACGTGCAAAAGAGAGAAAAAAAAAGAGAGGAACGTGCAAAAGAGAGAGAAAAAAAAGAGGAACGTGCAAAAGAGAGAGAAAAAAAAGAGAACGTGCAAAAGAGAGAAAAAAAAAGAGGAACGTGCAAAAGAGAGAGAAAAAAAGAGAGGAACGTGCAAAAGAGAGAAAAAAGAGAGGAACGTGCAAAAGAGAGAGAAAAAAAAAAGAGGAACGTGCAAAGAGAGAAAAAAAAGAGAGGAACGTGCAAAAGAGAAAAAAAAAAGAGGAACGTGCAAAAAGAGAGAAAAAAAGAGAGAAAAGACGTAAAAGAGAGAAAAAAAGAGAAAAAAGGAACGTGCAAAAGAGAGAAAAAAAAGAGAACAAAGTGCAAAAGAGAGAGAAAAAAAAAAGGAACGTGCAAAGAGAGAAAAAAAAAGAGAGGAACGTGCAAAAGAGAGAAAAAAAAAGAGGGAACGTGCAAAGAGAGAAAAAAAAGAGAGGAACGTGCAAAGAGAGAAAAAAAAGAGAGAACGTGCAAAAAAGAGAGAGAAAAAAAAGAGGAACGTGCAAAAAGAGAGAAAAAAAGAGAGGAACGTGCAAAAGAGAGAAAAAAAAAGAGAGGAACGCAAAAGAGAAAAAAAAAGAGGAACGTGCAAAAGAGAGAAAAAAAGGAACGTGCAAAAGAGAAAAAAAAAGGAACGTGCAAAAGAGAAAAAAAGGAACGTGCAAAGAGAAAAAAAAAGAGAGGAACGTGCAAAAGAGAAAAAAAAGGAACGTGCAAAAGAGAGAAAAAAAAAAAGAGGAACGTGCAAAAGAGAGAAAAAAAGAGAGGGACGTGCAAAAGAGAGAAAAAAGAGAGGGACGTGCAAAAGAGAAAAAAAGAGGAACGTGCAAGAAAAAAAAGAGAAAAAAGAGGAACGTGCAAAAAGGAGAAAAAAAGAAAGGAACGGGAAAAAAGAGAAAAAAAAAAAAAGAGGAACGCAAAAAGAGAGAAAAAAAAGGAAGAACGCAAAAGAGAGAAAAAAACAGGAAAAGTGGAAAAGAAAAAAAAAAAAAAACGTGCAAAATAAAAAAAAAGTGGGACGTGCAAAAAAAAGAAAACAAAGAAACGGTAAAATGGGAAAAAAAAAAAAAAAAAAAAAAAAACGGAACAAAAAAAAAAAAAATGTAGAACAAGTACGGGAAGACGAAACGGGCTGAAGAGAATAAAACAAGGGAAAAGGAGGAACGGAAAAAAAGAAGAAAAAAAAGAGGAACGGGCAAAATAAAAAATAAAAGAGGAACGCCTAAAAAAGAAAAAAACAAGAGGCAAAAAAAAAAAGAAAAAAAAGAAAAAAGAGGAACGGGCAAAAAAAAAAAAAATAAGTAGAGAAGGAACGGTCAAAAGAATAAAAAGAGGAGGAGGAACGGTCAAAAGAAAAAAAAAAGGATGAACGGTCAAAAGAAAAAAAAGAAGAGAAACGGGCAAAAGAAAAAAAAATGAAAAGGATGAACGGGCAAAAGAAAAAAAAAGAAGAGAAACGGGCAAAAGAAAAAAAAAGAAAAGAAACGGGCAAAAGAAAAAAAAAAAAGAGAAACGGGCAAAAGAAAAAGGAAGAAGAGAAACGGGCAAAAAAAAAAAAAATGAAAAGGATGAACGGGCAAAAGAAAAAAAAAAAAAGGATGAACGGGCAAAAGAAAAAAAGAAAAGGATGAACGGGCAAAAAAAAAAAAAAATGAAAAGGATGAACGGGCAAAAGGAAAAAAAAATGAAAAGGATGAACGGGCAAAAGGAAAAGAAAAGAAAAGGATGAACGGGCAAAAGAAAAAAAGAAAAGGATGAACGGGAAAAAGAAAAAAAGAAAAGGATGAACGGGAAAAAGAAAAAAAGAAAAGGATGAACGGGAAAAAGAAAAAAAAAGGATGAACAGGAAAAAGAAAAAAAGAAAAGGATGAACAGGCAAAAAGAAAAAAAAAAAAAGGATGAACAGGAAAAAGGAAAAAAAAGAAAAGGATGAACGGGAAAAAGGAAAAAAAAAAAGGATGAACGGGAAAAAGGAAAAAAAAGAAAAGGATGAACGGGAAAAAGGAAAAAAAAGAAAAGGATGAACGGGAAAAAGGAAAAAAAAAGAAAAGGATGAACGGGAAAAAGGAAAAAAAAAAAAAAGGATGAACGGGAAAAAGGAAAAAAAAAGAAAAGGATGAACGGGAAAAAGAAAAAAAAAAGAGGATGAAGGGGAAAAAGAAAAAAAAGAGGATGAAGGGGAAAAAGAAAAAAAAAGAGGATGAAGGGGAAAAAGAAAAAAAATGAAGGGGAAAAAAAAAAAAAAAAGATGAACGGGAAAAAAAAAAAAAAAAAAGGATGAACAGGAAAAAAAGGATGAACAGGAAAAAAAAAAAAAGAGGATGAACGGGAAAAAGAAAAAAAAGGATGAACGGGAAAAAGAAAAAAAAAGAGGATGAACGGGAAAAAGAAAAAAAAAGAGGATGAACGGGAAAAAGAAAAAAAAAGAGGATGAACGGAAAAAAGAAAACAAGAAGAGGATGAAGGGGCAAAAGAAAGAAAAGGAGAAAGGAACGCGTAAACGAAAGAAAAGAAAAGAAAAGAGGAACGCGTAAACGAAAAGAAAAGAGGAACGGGCAAAAAAAAAAAAAAAGGTAAAAGAAAGAGGAACGGGCAAGAGAAAAAAACGGGCAAGAGAAAAAATAAAAGAAACGGGCAAGAGAAAAAAATAAAAGAAACGGGCAAGATGAAAACTGAGGAAAATGCAAATGAGTAGGAAAAAGATATAGAAAAAAGAAAGAAATATTTTTAATATAATAAAAATGTTAAATATTGTGAGAAATAAGCAAAATCCAGATGAGAACTGCATATAAATCTTTAGGTAAATCAGGACAATTGAAATAGCGAGTTCTAAATGAACTTCGACTGGTATATAGAGCAAATATGATACATTTCGATACAAATACACAACACATTGCTGGTTTGTTATACTCTTTATTCCGAAACAAAATAAGCAATAATCTCCAGAAATAAAAAAAAAAAAAAAAAAAATAACAACAACTGCGATCAGAATAAGTTTGTGTGTGTGTGTGTGTGTGTGTGAGAGAGAAAGAGAGAGAGGTGGTAGCAGTAATAACTCCTGCAAAAGCAACACCAGTAGCTATGCGGAGAAGAGTAGTAGTTTTTCCAGGCTGGGATAAAATGATAGAAAGAAGAATAGAATTTGATCGAAGTAAGTGAGGAGCCAAGGCGCGTGCCACCTTGGCTGCAAGCGACGGAGTCGCACTGGTATCACTCCCTTTCTCTCCCCCCCACCACACACACACGGCACGCCTATATTCACGCACATTCACACGCATGCTCTCATACAAACAAATGCACGCAGTTACAAAAATACGGGCAGACGATGAGACAGTCAAACTGACCGACTGATGAGGCGGAAAAAATTCGAATAACGAAGAAGATATGGTGAACTAAGTCTTAAAGTCTTATAAGCTGCTGTTGGGGTAGTTATATGCAGTGAGCCTGACAGAGAGTCTGCAAAGAGGCAAGGCGAGATATCGGTTTGGCGTGTCTGTTAGGTAAATATATGATTGAATAGTTGCGTGCTTAAATGTGGAAGGCTAATCAGGGAGCGATTGCGGGAAGTGGACACAGGCGATTTGAAAAGAAAATTGCAGGAAGCGAGGTATCAATGAAAATAGTGTAAAGAAAAGTAAACGAAGATGAAAACGGAGGAAAATTATTTAAAAACTTACAAAGCCCCGTGTTTTATAAGTAGAAAAAAGACATATAGATATAGACAGAGTCAAATTCATGCAAACAGAATGAATAAGTAGATATAAAGAAATTTAAAAAATGACAATCATGAATAATTTTTTTTTTAATAGATATTCAGATAAATTTAACATTCCACACACACAATAAATATGTACTTTTTTTCAGCGAACCCCTGCCATGTGTAAAAGACAGACAAGACATTTCCCCGATCCCAATAATCTTAACCAGTTCAAGTTAACATGTTTTCCCTTCCTATCTATATAAACTACCACTTAAGGTAATTCTCTCGAGCAACTCCCGGACTTTGTATAGGGTGAGCCTTACTGCAAAAAAAAAAAATGTGTGAGAGAAAAAGACGAAGGCACAAATAGATTTTAGCATCAAAACTTTAGCTACTCTAAAACAGGACCTGTTGGGTGTGGTGTCGAATGTTTTGTTTTATTAAAAACATAACATTTAGAGAAAATCAGAGTTATGAGAGTGAAAGAGACGGAATCAAACAGATGTGGAAAAAAAGTATAGAGAAAAAAAAATTAAATAAAAGCTCAGTTATTGGTAGAGCACGCCGGTGTGGGTCAAAAAGGTGACGAAATGAAAAGAAAGATATTTTGTATTATACGACAAAAATATAGGAGAGAGGTACAATGTAGATAGTGTTGCAAGAAGAGGGACGGATATCGCGAAAACTGGGAAATGAAAAGAAAAAGGAGGAGTGATAGACAGAGAGGAAAACAATGAGATATGAACTGCGAAAATATCAGAGAAAAAAATTATGTATATTAAAAATGAGATTTCATGTAGAATGATAACAAAAAATACACTATTTATTTGTATACAAGTTATTTGTTAAACTTGTTTTAGTCTTTTACATTGCCAAGAATATGAACGAACTTACGAGCTTCGCGAGGGTTACTTGCTGATTATTATATATATGCACATATTTTGTGTGTGAGTATATATATATATATATATATATATATATATATATATATATATATATATATATGTATGTTAATGAATATACTCGTTTGGTGTAAAAAAATAGATATCTGGGAACAAAAGTTGGAAAAAAAAGAAAGGTTTAAAACATCCCAGCAAGCCGAAAAAATCGTCCATGCTGTAATTTCTAGACCAAAGGGAAAAAAAAAAAATCGGGTAAATAAGAATATATATATATATATATATATATATATATATATATATGTGTGTATACATGTATATATGTGTGTATATATACGTGTGTGTGTGTACATATATATATATATATATATATATATATATATATATATATATATATATATATATATATATATATAGAGAGAGAGAGAGAGAGAGACTACATCTCACAAACAATAAATATATAATTTTATTATAAAAATTTACAAGTCCACAGGTTCCTGATCTAACGGCCAGTTTCTAATATTTCTCCGGTAAATGTGGGCTGCACGATAAATGAAACAATGCGAGAGAAAAAGGCCGAAGGCGATAATCGACATCGGTTGGTCGATTATTGAACCATATGAGAACATTGGCAAGGGATAATAATAAATTGCAGAGATGTAAAGAAAACTGATCACATGAGTGTAAAAGAGTAATAGCATAGAAGAAATACCGAAGCGGACAGAGACCAAAAAAAAAAAAAACTTAAAAAATAAATGGAAACGTAAAATGACGTCTGCTGAGTTGAGGTTTGAGAAACAGAAGCAACAGACAGAAAGATAATCAGACAGTCGCGCCGATTAAATATTTACATAGAAAGAGACAGTTCATTTTAGAGAAACAAACTGGAATATTAAAGTGAGAAATGTAAGCGTAAAAACACAGAATACCAACAAGCATGTAGTGATTTTTGATAGATTTATTATCATAACACATTAATCGACAAATTGGGAGTATTCATCTAGGGTAATATTCATGACAGTAGTAACATCTACCGGACCAGTGCGCTAAGTATGCTTTTCAGTTAAGCAGGCAGTAGTATGTGTGTATTTGGGTATATAATATTGCGTGTTGATATGAAACAACAATGTAAATACTTTAAATATTTTCGATCATGGTCAGGTGTTTGAATAGAAATGGGCGTTATAATAAACAATGAATTTTGATTTTACTTTTCATAGTGATAAATTATGGGTAAATACACAAAACACTACTTTCTTCGGAAGTGTAAGACTAAATTTATACATACATATAAGATAGATGCATGCCTAAATACGGAGAGGAGACGGTTGATGGCCGCAGTAGTTTGTAATTTCTTACTAAGGGCATTGTTTGGCGGGGTTAATTGTAGGCAAAAAATCTCATTTCAAGCATATACAGCCCCAAATCGCCCGGTTCAGATTCCTCCCCTGTCTTTTGTAAAGAGTAGAGGTCTATCAGTTGTTTCCTAATTAGGATTGTGTTTCCGATTCCTTATAAATTCTCGACATACACTTTCTGACCCAGTAGGACCCTTGTGTGTTAGTGGCATTATCGCCTGGTTTGGGGTGAATTGGTTAAAAAGCAAATTATTGATAAAATTAAATTAATTCCTTAATAAAACGATACTTCGAACTAGTACAAGGAATTTGCTTGAAATTAAATTTAGGATTGCAAAATATAATTGTGTTCTGAAGAGAAATGAATACATGAAATATGAAGCACTGAAACTATATTGGATCAATTATGTAACTATAGAAAAATAAACATTTATAAAATCCTGTAACTTTATATTGATAACCGAATTGATTAATACGGTAAAATATTTTGTCATTTTTTTTAATATATTATTAAAGTTTAATACTATGCTGGTGTAGAGTGGATGAATTTGACCATTATAATTGGAAATAAAAATCGAGGTATAAACATCCGTTAATGGAGAGACTGATGATCAGTTTTCTTTTGCTGAAGACATTTTAAATGACGAAGTGCACAGCACTGTGAAGGGGGCATTCTTGAATGGAAAATGAACAACAGAAAGGAAAAGGAAACTAAGAAGTCACGGGAAGAGATGTGAGACGGAAATGATAGAAAATGTCGAATGGAGGAAAGAAAGAAGAGAAGAAGAGAAATGAGAGTGAAGAAGATGAAACAAATAGAAATCGGGTGAAAATAAGAGAATATAATAAATACTTTAATATCTAAGTTAACCATGTAAAGTTGTAGACATACGGAGAGAAAAGTAATAGAAATGTACAAGGAGCATATATGAGGCGCGTGAGAGCGTCTAAGGCGTACAGAGAGAACGAAAGCGCTAAGAAGTGTGTGTGTGTATGTCTGTAGTGAGAGTATGCTAATTGATATGTCTGTTTGTGTGTAGTGAGACAACTAGTGGGTGTGTGTAGAGAGACCTAATGTGTGTGTGTGTGTGTATATATATATATATATATATATATATATATATATATATATATATATATAAGAATACAGAAAGCGTAACAGAGAACACGCGGGAGTGCGTATATATATATATATATATATATATATATATACACACACACAGATAGAGATAGAGATGGGGTGCGAAATCTAAGGAGTATATTTGCATGCAGTGAGCGCCAGCATTAAGGAGTATATATATCGAGAGAGAGAGAGAACGTGAGTGTTGAGGAGTATATGTTTATACACAGATCGAGTGACCTAAGGAATGTATGTATGCATGTATGTGTATATATATATATATATATATATATATATATATATATATATATGAGAGCGAGAGACAAACACGCCACGAGAAGTAATGAATCGATAGAAAAATAACTGGCTGGTGTGTGTGTGTGTATGTATATATATATATATATATATATATATTTAGGGAGAAAGTTAATGTGTCTGTCAGTAAGAGGAGATATACAAATGGATTGGATATCGAGAATTGATAAGGAGATAGATGGAAGCATGACTGAAATATTGTGTATCACGAAAATGAATGAATAAAGCGTCAAAGAAAGAAGAATGCAAGGAGACAGAAAAACGGACGAAATAAACATTAGGAAAATATCAATTGAAAATTGATCTAAAATTATAGAAAAATGAATAATATGTAGAAAGCAAGAACTAGCAATACATGGTAGGGAAAGAAAGTAATTGAAAAGACAAAAGTACACCACTGATTGATGAAAAATATTACACCATATAAAAGAGTATATAAAATGAAAATGAAAAAAGAAATACAGCGATGGGGTATGAATGCAAGTAAAAAAACAAATGAGAGCGGTTAAAATGGGAGTGGATGGGACGAATGATGGTGGTAGTGTTAGTTTTAAAGGTAGAGAAAAAAAAGGAGGTTTTCCTTAATAAGCAAATGAAGAATAGATAAATAAACTGGCAAATCAGACAGAGAGAACGTGGAAGTAAAATAAAGGACAAATAGTAAAAGAAGCTAAACAACAAAACACAGGCGAATTCAAAGTAGAAAGAACAAAGGTAATAAAACAAAAGATATATACTAAGGCTAGAGAATAGTCCTCCCCACCTAAATACAGCGGTGAACCAAAGTTGATATAATATTTTGATAATTGGCCAAAACGTTAAAGGGGCTGACTGACATGACGGTATGTGTCGTTGAAAGAGACACAAATGAAACACAAATAATGCTGAGGCTGGATACAAATGTTATAGTTTCATAATATGCACGATGTTTTGGATTTTCAACATAAGACAAGCTATTTCTTTCACTCTTTTCTATTTGTCTAATTTAAGGGGTGATTTTCTGTTGGATGCATCGTCTGCGAAATCAGCATCGGTTTCATATACCACATAATTTTAAGGCTTAAAATAAAAAAAAATAAACTGAAAATTTAATTATTGAGGATGTTAATTTAGTTCTTTTAGACATATTTCAACTGTTTGTTAATTAAATTTTTCACTTAATGCAAGGAGAGATATTCTGAGGTTATATGAAATATGCGTTTAGTTATATATATATATATATACATACATGTGTAAGTACATAAAATTCTTGGAGATAGAAAGATTGTATATTACGCTGCATCTTCAAAAGTACTGTAGAATTAATAAGCACATGTCTAGATTCGAATGCGATTATATGAAGGCAAGTTCTCTTATCTGCGCTACCACATAACTTGAACAAATGTGTGTTTGTGTATATATATATATATATATATATATATTTGAATGGATTAACCAATATAAAATTTTCATAGTCAGATAGAATGATAAATGCATATTTATGTAGAGGTATGTGAATAGGTTAAAAAAAAATCAAAGTTGATAACGTGAGAGAGTGTGTGTGTGTGTGAATTTTATGGGGAATAATGTTCAGTATTGGAGATATAGCTTTTCTTTGTAAAACGCGTGTGGATATGGAAACAACTCTATATTGTGAATGACCATCATTCGAAGAACGCTTGAAGTGTGAAAATGACAGCCAGTATGCAGTGTTGATACACATGTTCGCACAACAATCCTCTTCAGCACTGTTAGTTTTTTCTCATTTCGCTTTATTTGCTAATTTTTGTCGTTTTTTTTTTCTTGTTTACCTAATTAATGTTTTTTTTTTTTGGCTTTATTTTTTTTGATCGCCTGTCCGAGTATTTTACCAATTCATTTTAATTTTAAACTGTAGCATAATTACTCGTAAGAAAGTTCAGAATTATTTCTTAAAATTAGATATAAACTGTTTTTCTCTAGAAATCGGCACTGTCTTGTTATTGTGATATCCACAAAGGATTATCAGATACAGATTCTTCTTTCTACCCTGTTTATTTATATTGCTATATATATATATACTCCCGCTCAAAATACGATGCTTAGTATTGATAAGGAGCTATGATGTTGGGTTTGTGAGACTCATTTTTATAGGAATATGTTTGTCTCCGTCGTTGATTATATGGTTTACTGTCTCACACGTCAAAACATGTCCGTTTAGATAGCTGATTTTAAAGGATTAACTTTGATGCCAGATTTAGACGATGTGATGAACAGTATCCGATGAAGGGGAAAGAAAATATTTTGTATGTAAATAAGTGTCTGGTAAAACCTAGTGTGGTGGCATTCTAATGTAATTGTCACACATGAATAGATTAAAAAATGTGAAAGTTGACAGGCTTGAAATGAGAGTACATATATTATCTTGAATATTTTCCATAAACAGGACACAGAATCTCAAAATATTAATTTCTATATCCGATGTTTATCCTACAATCGGACCAAATGATGCAATAGATTCTTTGTTAATACCATTTTGTTCTTAGAGAAAATATATGCTCACTTGGTAAAAGAGTTTGAGTATGAAGCCTATGGAAAAAATTTTTTTTTGAAATGGGTAATAATTTCAATAAATATATGTAAAATGTAATCACTTTTTTTTAGGAATGCTACAATGCAAATCATATATATATATATATATATATATATATGGATGCGTGCGTAGTCACATAAAAACAGCTAGATCATAGGGACATTGTGAGTATGTAGGTATATATATATAGATAGATAGATAGATGCGTAAACGAACTTAACCTGATCCATGAAATGAAATTATGAGAAAAAATGTTTATCTTGACATGAACTGACTGAAGGGATTACAGTAAAAAATGGTTTCTCTTTCAGACAGTATTTAATCTTGCATTAGACATGTCAAATTTAAGATATATCTTTTTTTAAAAAATCAAATGAATGATCACTATGTCTATACCTGTGAGCCTACACCTACGTAAAGTTATTTGTATATATTGTTAGTTATAATATAGGCATTTACTTTTCCTCCCTCACGTTTTATATATACATATATATACATACATTATATATATATATATATATATACATTATATACACATTATATATATATATATATATATATATATATATATATATATATATATATACACATTATATATATATATATATATATATATATATATATATATATTATATATATATATATATATATATATATATATATATATATATATATATATATATATATATATACACACACATTATATATATATATATATATATATATATATACACACACATTATATATATATATATATATATATTCTTTAATAATATTTAATCAAACGTGTAGATAGGGCTAGGTAGAATTTTTTTTGTCTTTTCAATGTCAGTAAGTGGCATCATTCTATGCCTTTTATTGTAGCTTATCTTTGTTTCTTTAACACGCGTTAGAATTTTCAAATTAAAATACCGATTGAGAATTATTTTCATCACGTACGCTATTATGTTCATTTCTTACATGTGTATGACCGCGCATACCTGCGTCAGTGTTCATATATCTATAATGAAAACATATCTAACGTATCTTTGTTCTTCAGATTCATATTAAATGTCTTAAAAGCAAATTTCTTAAGAAAAAAACTGAATTTAATCTGCTTCAAAACATTATCCTTTCGATAAATACATGCGTGTAAAAAAGCGCGCTTATGTGCACTAAGAATTATTTCACAGCCTTTCTATGCGACGTCACAATAAACATTAGTCGGATTAATTTTAACAAAAAAGGTCACTGAACAACGCTAGACGATGCACGTGCCAACATATCCCGATAGCAACACATTAAAATACTGATATCATATACGCCTTAACTGTCTAACAGATTATCAATCTGTGACTATATATATATATATATATATATATATATATATATATATATATATAGATAGATAGATGCCCGTCAGCATATATGTCTCTGTCGGGCTGGCTTTCTCATAGTTATGTTTATCTATATGTAAAATTCAGTATGCGTGTCTGTCCTATGTATTATGTCTAAATTATCCCTTTCTATATTTATGTGTGTGTGTGTCTGTGTATTGTATTCCCACTTATACGAGATGATATCTATGTTCCCGAACATTAAGACGTTTCACAAATGTCTACATAAAAATAGGAATCTTTGTTTTTATAATCTATAAAAATGGTTTTGTTTTAAAAGTAAAGAATGATTGGTTTATTGACGGAATGGAAATATATTGATAATTTTAATTAATAATGAAATACGAATAATAAATATTACTCAAAGTTAATATTTGCTTCCAATATCAATTTTTGTACAATAAATTATCGCATATAAGATTTGAAACGATACCAGCTTCTTTTCTCTCTTTTTTTTTTTCAATGGCCACCTCATTTCTAACACCCACACAAGAACACAATACAAAATTTTCTAATTCAGTGTTCAGCACTAGAATAGAGACGAACACAGCGGTTAAGTGCAATGATTGCACACATTCAGAGATCCCAATCGAACACATTCTACGGAGAAAAGTGCATAAATTAAAATATATATCTAAGAAAAAGTGTTTTAATTCAGCTATACTGGCTAAATTTCCATCAAATCTAGTATAAAGGCTAAGTATTCCACCTTTGATATTGATAGAAAGCCAACAACGTCCTGTCCGAACTAAGGCAGTGGGTTTCTAAAATGGAAGTTTATTTTCTTACACTTCTACAAAATCAAACATGTACAACCGTTTAAATATCTGGGAAATCTCATCAGAAGGCGGAAAGTGGGACTGAAAACCAAAGACGTATTAACATAGAAAAAGATGTCTTTCAGAATCTAAGCAAATATCAAGAAAGAATATTTTCGTTGGGAACAAAGGAAATTACACTGAAATGTTACGTAATATCAGTCCTCCTATATCGCAGTGAACGCTGGACAGTTTCCTCACAGATGAAGAAGATACATGAAGCAACAGAAACCTTGTTCGACAAAGGAAACTGAGAATACTATGAACCGAACTTGCGAACCAAGTAGAAGTTTTAGGGAATATAGAATCAAAGTGTAGAGTTATACATCAGGAAATGAATTAAAATGAGGAAAGATAACTTGGAGTAATAACGAACTTGAGTAAATGAATGACAGAGTTAAAGTGTAGGACATATAAAAGAAATATAAAATGTATTAAGCGATACAAAAATAGGAAATTATGGCATGCTACGATTGCAACGTCCTGAATGTACACGATAGATGGAATAATGTTATGTAGTAAAAGAATTCAGTCGCTAAATACAATATTCTGGTTTATACCACTAACTGCATATGAATATTGCCTGTACATATAGGATCGACTTATAAAGTCTATATATTTAAGAATATATTCATCTGCATAGAACTTATTTTTCTCAGACAATACCAAGTAAATAAATAGAAACAAAAAAAACTATACAGTTACATTATTGTCATTCATTCTCTTTCTCTATCCAGGCACAAACACGAATGCATATATATATATATATATATATATATATATATATATATATATGTGTGTGTGTGTGTGTGTGTGTGTTTTGTGACCTAGAAAGGGTTACTGAATGAGAAAAAACAAAATGGATGTTGGAAATAAAATGGTAATCTTTATAACACCAACCAAATACAATACTCGCCAGCTGCGTAAAGTAGGTAAACCACTGCTAGTGATGGACTACATAAACAGCATTTTACCCCACCCACACTTACAATAGTGTCCAACATGGGACATACCCATTAATGCTTATAAGCACGGTATAAATCTATATATAGAAAACCAGTAAATAAAGCGACATTTAAAAGTAATTCTACAGAAGGATGCTGAGAACACAATGATTGAACACGTAAATTATTTAAGTTTTACGGAATATGTACATAAATACGAGTTCTTTCTTAGAATCAGAAAGTGATAGTTGAAATTACTAGGATATATTAAGTGGAATGAGGGACTGAAGAATTTCATAGTGGTAAGATATATTGAAACAAGAACAATAAAGAGACTGAAAGTAATCGACCGTACAAGTTTGTTTAAATGTATGGCAAAACAGGGATTAAGAATTGTGGTAAAAATAAAAAACTTTAAAATCTAAAATGCTTAGGAAGTTGTAGAGAGACATGTTATACAATGTACTGAATGCACATGTCCCACAGAAGACCACGTAAATGGACACCCCTCTCAAACGACAAGGAACTGAAAAACACTGCATCCAGGTAAGGCGAGACAAAATTAAGATTTAGCTAGATGCACGCTTGGTTATAATCAGCTGGGACTCGTCTAGAGAAAACTAATAAAACTTAATAATAAAGGGTTATGCATAACGTTGCGTTTGTCACAATCTACAAGACTGGTGCACCGAGGGTGGAATGAACTTTCTGCAAAATAGTGATACTTAAACGTACCTCACTATATATATATATATATATATATATATATATATATATATATATATATATAGCGTAATGTACACTTACGTATATACAGGATACGATGAGTAGATTGCCGCTATTGATTTTTTTCTTATATGCGCTGTTTTTGATTTAGTCAACTGCAAAGTAGAGTAGGGTCAGTTGGGTACCGTCTATTAGAAAAAGAGCACCATGACGCAATTCACTCCGCCAGAAATTAGGAAACGGTATGCTGCACTGCTTAGAATTCACGGTGTAACCTCCAATACGAACATTTCAGAGTGACTGGGTTCAGTCTGTGGATAGTGTAGAGGATTGGGAAAAGGTTTGGTTGCTCCAATGGGGAAGATATGAAAGCTCGAAAAATTTACTCTCATCATTATGATAAGAAAAGAACTTATGAATTTGTTGGTGGGACCTTCTGATTCAACATAAAGGCCTACATCAAGGGCCTTGAGGAGGTAATGTTGCCCTGGGTCAAGAGTGTGGATGCTGGAAGATCCTGTCTGGCAACACGTCTCTGTATCCTGCTTGTGTGGCATGGTGCAAATTCATGGCTATCTGTGACGACATTATCCCTTACATTTGGCCAACAGGCTCCCCTGACAATAAATGTCTTGATTATTATTTTCATGGCGCACTTGAGCGAGGGAACAACTAAACTCATTGTAACACCAAAAATGAACTGAAGGCAAGGATTATGGCAGCATTCACCAATTTGTACAAGGAGACAGTTCAGAATAGTTACTGGAGATTCCGAAGTCTTCTGAAGTCCGTGGCTGAATCCGATGGTTATTTTATTGAATAAGTTTCCTCTTTACTAATTCTAGATATTTTGTGTAATTTTAATAAGCATATCTGTCAAAATAAGATGCCAGTGTTATTTTCATTTTTGTGTAATTTAGGCCTCAAATTGTCCATCGCACCAGTATATATATATATATATATATATATATATATATATAACGTTTCCTTAACTTCATTCCTCTAAATTCGTGTCATATTGCAAATAGTTATCTGTATATAAGACACTCTACTAATTCAATACTATATCTGCTATCACAGTAACATATCCAATACTTCTATTTTCATTCTAGATATGACTATCTTCTATATATAAATCATTATCTATTTTTAATTTTGTTGTTTATGTCTACATATCTGCTTATAATGATAGAAGCATCATATCTTCCTATCTGACATTACACCTTTTTAAACACCAATCTTAGAAAAGTTCATATATTAGTAAAAATATCAGTAAATGTTTAAGGTATTAGTTTACATGTTCATATAGTGTGAGATTTCCGTATATTTATATACGTAAACATACAATACCAATGTTGGCATTCGTGTAATGTGTGTGGTAATTTTGTTCAGTGATTCATCACATCAAGTGGAATCGTCAACGCTCCAAGAAATGTATTCAAATACACAAAATTAAATTGAGTCTCTCTCATATATATATATATATATATATATATATATATATATATACGTGTGTGTGTGTGTGTGTGTGTTTATATCGGCACTCATGCACATACAATCAGCGAATACGTATATAGAATTGTGTGTATATCTTTTCTGGTCATGAATGTTAATATCACAGAGAAAACTAATCGGTTTTTATTTACATAGTCACGCATTAGCGTAGATGAATATATACAATATATAGGACTCTTTTACCAAACAGGTGAACAATGAGAGTAAACACCTGCAGAGTAACCCTTTCTCAAATCCATACGAATGTAGAGGCAGAGAGAGACTTTGAGAATGTATTTCTAAATCCACAGATGGTGTTTAGAAAAAATGTGCAGAATCGATGCTGTGAAATATAAGCATTAAAAAGAACGAGAAAGTTTATGCTAGCATGCTCATATTGCTCCTGAATTATTCTTTTATAGGAAAACAATATATATATATACATACATACACAAGAGAGCATTGTACAATATAGCTAGAATATAAATATGGAAATGGGACAATTCAAATTTTCTTTTCGTCTTTATTGTTCGCTGCATTTGGTTTGGTAATTCTCATATTTGCTTCATTTCTCATGTAGACCACTGACACAGATTCTTAACGAAAGGTCACGGCAAGTGTATATATATATATATATATATATATATATATATATATAAAAAGATACGTAAAAGGTGCGATGAGAAAATTGTCGACCTATCATATGTTTATATCACGCATGCACGTTGTTTTTGATTTCTACGCAGTTTGTGAGAACTATCCCTCATAAAATTGGAAACGACTTACTTTACAGGTTGGCACTCGCACCGGAAGCTGTAATACGAACATTTCATAGTGTTTTGGTGTCAATCTGAGGACTGTGCAAAGGATTCGGAATTACGAAGGTGCTGTGATTTATGTCATCTTCGAACAGGCCTTCAGACTCAACACGGAGGCCCGCATCTTGTGCCTTGAGAATTTAGTGCTTCCCTGGGTCAGGAGGTTGACTGCTGAAAGACCCTATGTCTGGAAACACGTCTCTGCACCATACCACACAAGTAGGAAAACCCAGTCTCGGCTGTCAAGCAATTTCTGCGACTACATCTCCCTTTAAATCTGGCTACGTAATTCCCCGGAGAATAAATTCCTTGGTTATTCTGTGTGGGATGCAGTTTAGCGAAAGACCAACAAAACTCATTTTAACACCAAAGATGAACTGAAGGCAAAGATTATGGCACCATTCATCAACTTAAACAAGTAGACCGCCCAGAAGAATTGCAGTAGATTCCGAAGTCGTTTGAAAGCCATGGGTGAAGGCAAAGGTTATTTTATTAAATAAATTTAGTCTTTACTATTTCAAGACATTTTTGTGTAATTTTGGTAAAGATATATGTAATGAGATGTCAGTATATATATATATATATATATATATATATATATATATGTGTGTGTGTGTGTGTGTGAGAGAGAGAGAGAGGGGGGGGAGAGAGTACTAGTTTGACTAAAGTTAAAGCTTTAAGATTAATTTTGTGTGATCGATGGAAATTATTGGTTACAATTGCAGAAGAATTCATTAAACTTTTACAATTTCTGCATTGCGAATCTTTATATATTGGAAAATGTAATATAATAATTATACATATTGAAATGTTCATATATTAAATCTTATATATCTCACTTTGAAAAAGCTTCCACCAAGATCTACAGAACCTCTCTATCGAATTCTTGAGAGAAAGATACATAAAGTATACAAGACATGTATGTTCTTTGCCTGTATACTATTTGTGCAATATTTATATGTGCGTTGATTATCGTTGTCAAATCTTAAGTAAAATTTAATTTCAAATATCTGCAGCTCGTTTAACAGATTTCGACACGAAATTCTATCATCTCTTCCCATGATTCTCTTCTGTCGATTCATGTGATAGGTTAGTTTCCAGGCCATCAAATGTCATGGCTACCCACTTAAATACAATATTACACAGATTGTTCACATCTTTTACGAGGTCCAGTTAAATGGAATGCTTCTGTATACAGTGTACCTTCAGAACGTAGTCGATAATGGCTCTCCACCATGTACCGTATTTTGTAGTTCTTTGTAAAATTTCTTTTTGCTATCTCTCCTAATCGCTATTCTGCCAACTAATTACACATTTTTGTTTTGTGCTGCTTTCCTTCACCTTTTGTCTTCAGTAGATCCATTGAGTATCAAATTATCTAAGCGCTCTTCTATCGTTGTATGTTCTAGAAATTTCAACAATCTCCATATTCGATGTCTTCTTTTGCTTTCTACTTTTTCGAAATTTTCGCCTTTGCACACATGATCAGTGGAAGATGTCCTAAGCATTACACCACTGTAAGGGAAGACTCAGTTTTGGGAGCAGAAATATCGCTGTCCTACTCTGCATTGTATCTTTGTGTATTTACGGAATTCAAGAGAGGTTTTAACAGAACGGGAACAGAGAAGACTGGAGAGAGAGAGAGAGAGATAGTATGAAAAGACTGGAGAGAGAGAGAGAGAGAGAGTATGAAAAGACTGAGAGGAGAGAGAGAGATAGTATGAAAAGACTGGAGAGAGAGAGAGAGATAGTATGAAAAGACTGAGAGAGAGAGAGAGAGAGATAGTATGAAAAGACTGGAGAGAGAGAGAGAGAGATAGTATGAAAAGACTGGAGAGAGAGAGAGAGAGATAGTATGAAAAGACTGGAGAGAGAGAGAGAGAGATAGTATGAAAAGACTGGAGAGAGAGAGAGAGAGATAGTATGAAAAGACTGGAGAGAGAGAGAGAGAGATATATGAAAAAGACTGGTGAGAGAGAGAGAGAGATAGTATGAAAAGACTGGAGAGAGAGAGAGAGATATGTATGAAAAGACTGGAGAGAGAGAGAGAGATAGTATGAAAAGACTGGAGAGAGAGAGAGAGAGAGATAGTATGAAAAGACTGGAGAGAGAGAGAGAGAGAGAGATGAAAAAAGACTGGAGAGAGAGAGAGAGATAGTATGAAAAGACTGGAGAGAGAGAGAGAGAGATGGATGAAAAGACTGGAGAGAGAGAGAGAGATAGTATGAAAAGACTGGAGAGAGAGAGAGAGAGAGATAGTATGAAAAGACTGGAGAGAGAGAGAGAGAGAGATAGTATGAAAAGACTGGAGAGAGAGAGAGAGATAGAAAGTATGAAAAGACTGGAGAGAGAGAGAGAGATGGTATGAAAAGACTGGAGAGAGAGAGAGAGAGATAGTATGAAAAGACTGGAGAGAGAGAGAGAGAGAGAGATGAAAAGAAAAGACTGAGAGAGAGAGAGATGGTATGAAAAGACTGGAGAGAGAGAGAGAGAGATAGTAGTATGAAAAGACTGGAGAGAGAGAGAGAGAGATATGAAAAGACTGGAGAGAGAGAGAGAGAGATGTATGAAAAGACTGGAGAGAGAGAGAGAGATAGATAGTATGAAAAGACTGGAGAGAGAGAGAGAGAGAGAGTATGAAAAGACTGGAGAGAGAGAGAGAGAGATAGTATGAAAGACTGGAGAGAGAGAGAGAGAGAAAAGTATGAAAAAGACTGGAGAGAGAGAGAGAGAGATAGTATGGAAAAGACTGGAGAGAGAGAGATAGTATGAAAAGACTGGAGAGAGAGAGATAGTATGAAAAGACTGGAGAGAGAGAGATAGTATGAAAAGACTGGAGAGAGAGAGATAGTATGAAAAGACTGGAGAGAGAGAGAGATAGTATGAAAAGACTGGAGAGAGAGAGAGATAGTATGAAAAGACTGGAGAGAGAGAGAGAGAGTATGAAGAGAGAGAGAGTATGAAGAGAGAGAGAAAAAGTGTTTGAAAAAGAGAGAGACAGAAAAAGAGAGAGACAGAAAAAGAGAGAGACAGAAAAAGAGAGAGACAGAAAAAGAGAGAGACAGAAAAAGAGAGAGACAGAAAAAGAGAGTGAGTGAAAAAAAGAGTGAGTGAAAAAAAGAGTGAGTGAAAAAAAGAGTGAGTGAGAAAAAAAGAGTGAGAGAAAAAAAGAGAGAGAGAAAAAGTGAAGCGAAAGTGTGAAATGTCAATGGAATCAAAGAATGAAAGAGAGAAACCTGAACGGAATCAAGAAGTGGAACAAGAAATGTGAACTGAATCATAAAGACAGGTGGAAATGTGTACGAAGTCGTAAGTTGATTGTTCTTCTTTGGTAGCATATCAACCACTGATTTAGTGAGAAACGTGAATATTTTGTACGCACTTTTATTTTAATTTTTGGATATAGCAATGGATAGTGATACAAATTTTACTAATTAACCCATAGTTGGGCGAATCTTATACAATTCCCAGTAGTATTTACAAAAATTCAATTGGAATCGGAAATGAGCTCTCCAATTTCTAATTCAGAGCCATCATCCTTTCCAGCACATCCAAGATTACAGAATCTGGTATTCCCAAAGAGAGCGAGAGCTACAGAGAAAAATGTCAAGGGAATATATGAGAGAGAGAGAGAGAGAGAGAAATGGAAAGTGTATGACAGAGAAATGGAAAGTGTATGAGAGAGAAACGGAAAGTGTATGAGAGAGAAATGTGAAGAGTATGAGTGCCTTCACAGAGAGGTAGTGAGACGTGAACGGGATCGCATTGAAATAGAGTGAGACGTGAACGGGATCGCATTGAAATAGAGTGAGACGTGAACGGGATCGCATTGAAATAGAGTGAGACGTGAACGGGATCGCATTGAAATAGAGTGAGACGTGAACGGGATCGCATTGAAATAGAGTGAGACGAACAGGATCGCATTGAAATAGAGTGAGACGAAACAGGATCGCATTGAAAGAGAGTGAGACGTGAACGGGATCGCATTGAAAGAGAGTGAGCCGCGAACGGGATCACAGAGCCTGAAAGTTAAATAGAAAATGTGTGCGAGAAAAACTGAACTGGGATCAATATGTGAGAAAGAAAATTGGGAATGGGATCAATATGTGAGAAAGAAAATTGGGAATGGGATCAATATGTGAGAAAGAAAATTGGGAATGGGATCAATATGTGTGTGAGAGAGAGAGAGATAAATGGGAATGGGTCAATGTATGAGAGAGAGAGATAAATGGGAATGGGTCAATGTATGAGAGAGAGAGAGAGAAAATGGGAATGGGTCAATGTATAGAGAGAGAGAGAGATAAATGGGAATGGGTCAATGTATGAGAGAGAGAGAGAGAGAAATGGGAATGGGTCAATGTATGAGAGAGAGAGAGAGAGAAATGGGAATGGGTCAATGTATGAGAGAGAGAGAGAGAATGGAATGGGTCAATGTATGAGAGAGAGAGAGAAAAATAAATGGGTCAATGTATGAGAGAGAGAGAGAAATGGGAATGGGTCAATGTATGAGAGAGAGAGAGAGAAATGGGAATGGGTCAATGTATGAGAGAGAGAGAGAGAAATGGGAATGGGTCAATGTATGAGAGAGAGAGAGAGAAATGGGAATGGGTCAATGTGATAGAGAGAGAGAGAGAGAGAAAATATAATGGGTCAATGTATGAGAGAGAGAGAGAGAAAATGGAATGGGTCAATGTATGAGAGAGAGAGAGAGAAAATGGGAATGGGTAATGTATGAGAGAGAGAGAAATGGGAATGGGTCAGAGAGAGAGAGAGAGAGAGAAAAATGAATGGGTCAATGTATATAGAGAGAGAGAGAGAGAAATGGGAATGGGTCAATGTATGAGAGAGAGAGAGAGAAATGGGAATGGGTCAATGGAGAGAGAGAGAGAGAAAATGGGAATGGGTCAATGTAGAGAGAGAGAGAGAGAAATGGGAATGGGTCAATGTATGAGAGAGAGAGAGAAATGGGAATGGGTCAATGTATGAGAGAGAGAGAGAGAAATGAGAATGGGTCAATGTATGAGAGAGAGAGAGAAATGGGAATGGGTCAATGTATGAGAGAGAGAGAGAGAAATGAGAATGGGTCAATGTATGAGAGAGAGAAATGGGAATGGGTCAATGTATGAGAGAGAGAAATGGGAATGGGTCAATGTATGAGGGAAAAACTGGAACGTGATAAAAGTGTCAGAGAGAAAATTCAACGGGATCAAAGTGTCAGAGAGAAAATTCAACGGGATCGAATTCTCAGAGAGAAAATTCAACGGGATCAAAGTCTCAGAGGGAAAATTCAACGGGATCAAAGTCTCAGAGGGAAAATTCAACGGGAGCAAAGTGTAAGAGGGAAAATTAAACGGGATCAAAGTGTAAGAGGGAAAATTAAACGGGATCAAAGTGTAAGAGGGAAAATTAAACGGGAGCAAAGTGCAAGAGGGAAAAGTAAAGGGGAGCAAAGGGGCGAGAGAGGCAATTGAAGGGGAGCAAAGAGCGAGAGAGAAAATTGAAGGGGAGCAAAGAGCGAGAGAGAAAATTGAAGGGGGAAGCGAGAGAAAATTGAAGGGGAAAAGAGCGAGAGAGAAAATTGAAGGGAGCAAAGAGCGAGAGAGAAAATTGAAGGGGAGCAAAGAGCGAGAGAGAAAATTGAAGGGGAGCAAAGAGCGAGAGAGAAAATTGAAGGGGAGCAAAGAGCGAGAGAGGAAATTGAAGGGGAGCAAAGAGCGAGAGAGGAAATTGAAGGGGAGCAAAGAGCGAGAGAGGAAATTGAAGGGGAACAAAGAGCGAGAGAGGAAATTGAAGGGGAGCAAAGAGCGAGAGAGGAAATTGAAGGGGAGCAAAGTGTGAAGATGAAAATTGAAGGGGATCAATGTGTGAGAGGTAAAATTGTATTGGTTTAAAATATCAGAGTGAAAATTGAACAGGATCAAAATATGAGAGGAAAAATTGAACAGGATCAAAGAGAGTATGAACAGATCAAAGGAAAGTGAAAATTGAACAGGATCAAAGGAAAGTGAAAATTGAACAGGATCAAAGGAGAGGAAAATTGAACAGGATCAAAGTATGAAAAAATTGAACAGGATCAAAATATGAGAGTGAAAATTGAACAGGATCAAAGTATGAGAGTGAAAATTGAACAGGATCAAAGTATGAGGATGAAAATTGAACAGGATCAAAGTATGAGAGAAAATTGAACAGGATCAAAGGAGAGTGAAAATTGAACAGGATCAAAGTATGAGAGTGAAAATTGAACAGGATCAAAGTATGAGAGTGAAAATTGAACAGGATCAAAGTATGGGAGTGAAAATTGAACAGGATCAAATAGTCAAAGTGAGAGTGAAAATTGAACAGGATCAAAGTATGAGAGTGAAAATTGAACAGGATCAAAGTATGAGAGTGAAAATTGAACAGGATCAAAAAATTGAACAGGATCAAAGTATGAAAAAAATTGAACAGGATCAAAAGTATGAGAGTGAAAATTGAACAGGATCAAAGTATGAGGAAAATTGAACAGGATCAAAGTATGAGAGTGAAAATTGAACAGGATCAAAGTATGAGAGTGAAAATTGAACAGGATCAAAGTATGAGAGTGAAAATTGAACAGGATCAAAGTATGAGAGTGAAAATTGAACAGGATCAAAGTATGAGAGTGAAAATTGAACAGGATCAAAGTATGAGAGTGAAAATTGAACAGGATCAAAGCAGTAGAGTGAAAATTGAACAGGATCA
>CAHIKZ030001421.1:515000-517990 GCA_903632075.3 Acanthosepion pharaonis | reverse complement strand
ATGAACAGTTTAACAATATTTTTTAAAGTTTAAAAGAAACAAATTGGTCAAGAGAAATAAATTATCTCCTTGCAATCAAGTCTGACAAAAATGCATTTGTAAGAGAACAAATTGATAATTTTTTCTCAATTTTGTCTTTGGATGGAAACATTCCAATTCTTAATTTTCTTGCACAGGAATTAAAACAATGAATGATTAAAAATAAAAAGGGAGGAGAGAAAAAAAAAGAGAAAAAATGGCAAAGTTTAACATTCATACCCACAAAAAACAGTGGGTCTAAAGCAGTGATTCTCAATGTGGTTCACAGAGAATTTGTAGCCATTTCACAAAAATGGCTTTCTAAATTATTCATACTTTGAAAGATTAAAATAATATTTTGTTTAATTACATACTTGCCCATTATATCTGAAAATTTCAAAATTACGTAGGTATTATGCAGTGCTATATTTATTTCATATATATATATATATATATATATATATATATTGAACAATAAAAAATATTAAAAAAAAAATCTTCAGACACACTGGGTTATAGATTAATATTCTTTCATTTTTATTATTTCATTTAGATTTCTCGACTGGTTTCGACCAAAATGGCCATCATCAGAAAAAAATATTTCTGCTTGCTGGTAGCAGTGAACTACAGATATATATATATATATATATATATATATATATATATATATATAATGTATATATATATATATATATAAACTTTTTATTCACATAAAAATCATTGTGTATTTCAGTGTGTAAATTAAACAACCTAAAAGTAAAAGTAGGAGGAGTGATCCATTTGAATTTTTTGAACAAAGAAACTGATCCATTGGTTGAAAAAGATTGAGAAGCACTGGTTTAAAGGATGGTTTCTCTCTTGACATGACCTCAGCATTTTTTTTTTAAAAAGCTATTTTTATAACTTAAAAAAACAAAAACAAAACCCAAACACATGAAACTGGATTTATGTATTTGTTTTTTTTTTTCCCTTGAGAAATGATAATTCTAACCCCAGTGTTGACTGCTTGTATTATGGGACACCAGGATTCGGGCAACCCACATAGAAGAACAACAACTTGTGATTTTATCTCTATTTCAAATGTTTTATGGTCAGCAGATAAAGTCTTAGAAGTTGAGTTTTTTTAAGTGGTATTCACTTGACTGAAAGGAATAAATAAACAAGTAAATAAAAAATGCTTCTGAGATCAAGTGACAACAAAACTTTTGTGATGTCAATGAATGCTCAATGTCACTTTTGTAATGCTCGTTGTAGTAGAGACTTTATAATCGTAGATACAACTACCTATGCTGTCGAACAATGCTGGTGTCAGATGCCTTTGAATAGCACTCGCACTAATAGCACTTGCTTGGTAATACTAGTTTGAAAATAACCACCATATAGTAATCCATATAGAGAAATAGCATAGTGAATAATATAGAGAATAGTGATCCGTATAATAATAGAGAATAGAGTAGAAATAGAGATCAATTAGATGTCATGCCACTACCTACTTATGAATTTCTCCCATGGTCATGTGATCCACTTCAATAATGGGATCGCCTGTGTTTGTTCACTGGTGATCTATGTTCAAACTCAAGTATCAGCAGAGACCCTTTATTCCTATATAACAAAAACTGGAAATTGAGAATTTCTGTTCACTATATTAACAAACACTCTATCGGTTCTGATGCCACCTGTTTGACTTGCCAACTACACAGCATGATATGTTGATGGGCATTGAGATGTAAGGGTGACGTGACAAAAGTTGTCCCATACATCACCTACCTACCCACCCAGACTGAGAAAACAAAGCACTGAATAAAACACCTAAATTACATTGGAAACAAGGTTCAAGTTCTCATTTTAACTGTGCCATTTTTTTTTACCTATTGTTTCCTTATGAACATGCAGTGAACCTTTCCCAGTTTTGGTGTATACAGACATGAATGAAAATCAAGACACATAGAGTCTTCATTAGCCAATCAGTGGAAAGCTGGGTGAGGGATCCATTGTATGTTTACAGTTATAGGATTTCAAATTAGCCTACAATGCCACAAAAGCTCAACAAAACATCAGCCTGGTATTTGGCAGTAGTATTGCTAATATCAGAACTATACAGAGAGGTTTCCAGAAATTTTATACTGGAGATTTTTTTTTTATCATTTCTCCCCAAGCAAGGCAATAAAGCCACTATGATACAAGAGGTTACTGAGTGTTAGAGAATATGAGAAAAACTACTATTAAGGAGAGAGGACAATAAAAGAACAAAAATTAAGGCAGGAGATAATGATTGACATTACATTTAAATTTTTGAAGATCAAAATTGACTGGAAAAAAATTCCCATTCTTCGTGAGAAGTGTGATAGAAGAAAGACATAGCATAGAACTTATAGTTCCCATCTAGCCATTTCAACAATAAAATGATGAGACCTTGTCATCAATCTAGCACTGCACTTTAAGTTTAGGTACCATAGAGGTCTGTCTTATCTTAAACTTAGCTAGCCTTGATTACTGACCCAAACATACCACAGTATTCCTTACACCAAAATAACACATTCATACTTACTATTCTTACTACAGTTACCATAATACCTCAAAGTCTCTATGAAGTCCTAACTAGTTCCCATATGTACAATTTCTCTGTAGGGGAGGGGAACTATGTTTAAAAATTAAACCCCACCATAGAGGAAAGTTCATCAGAACAATGACCATGAAAATATTTATAGAAAAGGCACAGAGAAACTATATTATGGCAATGGGAAAGTGACTGAAGCCGACATACTAGGTCAGGACCAATAACATTGCAAATTCTTCTTCACAATGAGTCTTGAAAACCAACTAAGAGAAAAATCTAATTCAGTCAGAAAAAAAAGAATAGGAAGATACAAGCATCAAAGAAAAATGAATTTAAAACCAGTTAGAAATTAAGTAAAAATAGAATCAATTTTCTACTTTCCTTGAGAGAGAGGGAGAATTTGCACCATTACAAA
>CAHIKZ030001421.1:467500-510000 GCA_903632075.3 Acanthosepion pharaonis | reverse complement strand
GAGTCATAAGAAATTGTAGAATATATGGATTAATGTTGTAAAAGAATTCTTCCATGTTGGTTGGTTGATTCTGTTTAACAGCACATCAGCCTTCATGGATCATTCAATGCCAGAATCCAAATATTTTGAACACGACTTCATGGCTTCATACCTCAAATACAATTGTATGCCTTCAACTACAAATAAAATGTACTGATGGTCATTTTGCTATAAAATGCATTGTTGGTAATTCTCCAAAAATATGATTTTCATTTTTTTTATACATAGGAAAATATATGATTGGGATATGGGGTTTAAGAATAATTGGACCAATTTTGTCATTGAAAATCTTAACGAAATTTTGCTATCTCAACATATTTACAAGAAGAAAAAAAAATCCCTGCTAAACAAGGAAGGTGGCTACCCAATTTACTTCAAGCAAAATGGCGCTCCACCTCATTATGGCCATCAAGTGCATCGGTATTTGGATCAGCAGTTTCCGGATGCTTGGATTGGTTGGCATGTTCCTGTGAAGTGTCCTCCAAGATGCAAAGTTCTCTCCCCCCCTTTGATTTCTATATTTGGGGGCACTTGAAGGCCATGGTGTATCAAGTGAAGATACGAGACATAAATCATCTCAAGGAATGTATGACCAACACCATTAAAAGCATAACTTCAACTTTGCTAATGCGTGTTCATAAACAGTGGCAAACACCTATTAATATATGTTTTTGAAACAATAGTAATCATATAGAGCACATTATCTAAATAAAAATGGTTATTCAACATAAAATTTTTTTCTATGTATAGAAAGTTGTAGTCCATCCTGTAGTATAAATATGTAGTGTTGGTAATTTTTGTTTATATAAAATGTATTGCTGGTATTTTACTATAAAAATGTATTTTCATACTTTCATAGTGTTTTGTTTGGAGGTGTTCACTATTTGCCAGTAGTTGGGATCCTAACAAGTCTTATCATCTTGCGTCAGGGTAGACCTGGGAACAACAGTAAT
Source organism: Acanthosepion pharaonis (assembly GCA_903632075.3). Classification (NCBI taxonomy): domain Eukaryota; kingdom Metazoa; phylum Mollusca; class Cephalopoda; order Sepiida; family Sepiidae; genus Acanthosepion; species Acanthosepion pharaonis. The sequence goes on along the minus strand of CAHIKZ030001421.1, from coordinate 509,008 downwards.
TAAGAGATGGTTCCATGCTCCTCAAAACCACCCAATCAAAGGACTTGCTGCCGGATGTAGTTTATTGTCATACCCAGGACTAACACTGTCTTGTGGGGAATAACTTATTTTGAATTCTGCCTCCTTCTCTTTTCACCATGTTGTTGCTGATTCTCAGGGCAGATGTTTAGATGAATTCCACCACTTCAGATCTTCACAGCTAGAACTAGACATGCTATATGTCTACAGAGATGTATCACCAACATCTCCTCTGTATTCCAATTGTAAGGAAGAAGTTCGACTGCATTTTACCTTCCAGCCTTCTTCATATGTCCATCAGATAATTTTTAACGGAACCCTTTTAATTTATGATGGCAGATTGTTCATGTCTAGGGATATCTCGACTTTGCTTTATTTAGTACTTTTCAGTTATTGCGTTGCCCTATTTCCACCAAGTCTAAGTCTCTACTACCCAGCCCAGTATTTTTTAAGGTAGAAATGGTCCAATGAAGAAAATTGAGTCAATACTTTTAAAACAAACGCAACAAGCAGAATGAAATAATAATAACAATAATAAACAATAATAAAAGTAAACTATTTTGGTGACAGGACAATTCAACTAAAAGTACAAAACTAAAGAACCATAAATTTACTGGAGACTTCAAGACAACAAAACGCCGACAATATTCAAAGAAGACAACTAGAAAATAACAAAAATACAATAAAATAAAACTTGCTCACCAGGAACTTTTAAAACGTAAAGGATGAAAATAGCTCTGAAAAAAGATGCTTGGAGGTAACTGATACTTGATTAACAAGAAAATTTGTGTTTCATTTTTGCATTACACCCATTAAAATTGATCCCTCATTTTATGTGGTTTATAACTTTCAACTATGAATGAAAGGCAGACCTTAGTTACAGTTTCTGGGAAAACATGAATGTGTGATATTATCTAGTGTGATCAACAATTTGAAATCAAGGCCAGCACACTCAAAAATTCCTTCTAAATTGATTTGATTTCTACTTGTGACTTTGTTATTTAAAGCCAGAAAATATATTTAGATTGTAAGAATGTTTTTCTTGGTTCCGTCTAGTGATACAATTTCACTCAACCCAAGGCTTGGGGTCAACCCGTGGTATGGTTTTATAACGAACAGGCACTTTCTCCGAAAAAATTCTGTGCATTATCCATTACATCGAAGCCTCCACACCGTATAATAACATCAGGAAGGATCCTTCCTGACAATTGGCTACTAATCTCCTGTTGCAAATGCTTGCTCAGGCACATTCATGTTTATTCAACACCCACAGAGCCCACCTGTGGCTTATACTGCAACTATGCTGAGCAGACCTTAGTTACAATTTCTGGGAGAGAGCATGTTATCTAGCATGATCAACAATTTGAACAAGGCCAGCACACTCAATCCCTCAGACATGATGACTTGTGACTTTGTGCTGCACATCTGCTATACCCAAGTGGTCAACCATCTAGGTACTGACCAAACTCAACATTGCTTAACTTTGGCGATCATATGGGATCTGGTAAGTTTCAAAGAGATATGGCTGTAAGCTTTATGTTTCTCAAGTTCTGAGAAAAAGTAAATCTGGAAAACATGCTTAAGTAGTTTCTGTTTGAATTTCTGGGATGAGGAGTTATCACAACATTTCGGCCATTGTACCCTCCAACCTTCATCAGGTGTATGTTGACCTGGGTAACCTACAGGGAATTTCAAACCGAACACCTTGTTTAAACTACAAGGGAAATGAAAATAATCTATCCACAGAGATTAAATAAAGGGTTCTGTTCCAAATTCCTTGAAGGTTATCTGGATTGACATATACTTGATGAAAACCAAACATGAACATGTAATATGGATATAAAGTGGGGGATCAATTCTGTATTAAAATCATTTTATAAACTCATCACCCAATTTGTGGCCACAGAAAATTCTCTACATTTCTAAATTGATTTGTCTTCTACAGGTTGTCAAACCTTTGTAGGTTATTCAAAGTTTTAAACGTTTTGATAACAACAACAAAGATGAGGATAATAATCCACTTGTAAATAATGCTTGTATAAGTAATCAATATTTGGACCAATTTAGAAAGAAATCCCCCATTTTATGGCCAGAGTAAATTCTTTGCGTTTCTATTGTGCAGCTTTCATATCGTTTGGTTTATTTTGTTTACAGCATTTCAGTCTCAATGGGTTATTTAATGCTGGCAAGATTTTTAGAATTGGTTCATATGAATAGAATGTAGTCTTTGTAAGAAATCAATTCTTAGAAATTCAGATTTCATTGATTTATTTTTGTCAAGAGTTAAATCTATTGCTGATAATATATTTTTTTTTACTATAAAAATCCATTTTTTATACTTTCATAGTGGTTTGACCCCTTTTGGGGTGGGGGTTAACTATTTGCCCATAGCTGGGACCCTAACGAGTGCTACCACCCCAGTTCAGAGTGAACCTGGGAACAACAGCAATTAAAAGGTGGTTCTATGCTTCTCAAAACCTCCTGATCAGAGGCTTTGTTGCCAGATGTAGTTTATCATCATACCCAGGATGGTCGATCTTCCAGAGAGGAAATAATAGCAAGCTTGAAGAATATACTTATGTAGGTAATCAATATTTGATCACTAGACAAGTAAACAGGAGTATTTTTTTTTTTTTTTAACTTTTCAGTGTTCATTTACAGTTATCCTCTATTAAAATATTAACAGAATCATGGAGATATTTGGAGGCATAAAAGCCAATACTTTTAAATATTTCAGAGCAAAAGCAGAAATTTTTTGCTTAAAAGAAAGAAGAAAAAAATATACTTTTTAAATATTTTCAATTCTTAAATAGTTCTTTACATTCATAGTTTTCAGGAACCATTTCATAGTTTTGTTTTTCCTTTTTTTATTTTCATCTCATTTCAAATCCCCTAGAATTTAACAGCCACCCAGGATAACGTATCCACTACTCATATTAAATCATCCGCCAAAAGAAAAAGTTGCATAAAAGAAAAAACAAATTAACATGAAAATCGTTTTTAAAAAATATGGAATTACAAATACTCAGCTTTGTTGAGAAAAATAATTTTTTATGATCAAATTATCAAATTACCAATGTACCCATGGACTTTGCAGCAAATTTAATCTCTATTAAAAGCAATTTAGAATAATTTTTGCTGCTGTATTTGACAATTATGCATGTGGACAATAAAATAAAACAATTGTACATAAATAATAAAATATGTGGCATAATGAAAAGACTTCATTTCAGAATCACAAACCAACTAAAATCATTAATTACTACAACTAGTACTACTACTACTACTAGGTAATCAACAATACAGCATGGAATAAAGTAAGAAAAAGATGAAAAACTCGTCAAAATGAATAAAAATAAAATGTGGAACTTGATTTCAGAATCACAAACCAACTTAAAAGGTATTACTACTACTACTACTACTAGGTAATCAATAATACAGCATGGAATAAAGAAAGACAAAAGGTCAAGAAATTTGTTAAAATATAATTAAAAAATATGAGAAATAATGAGAAGGCTTCATCTCAGAATCTCAAACTAACTTAAGGGTACTGCTATTATTATTAATAATAATAATAATAATAATAGGTAGTACATAATATATGATTGGAAAAAGAAATAAGAATTTGCCTTTTCCTATATAGAAGACTCTTTTTGTGATGTAAAAAAAAATTTACAAACACAAAAAGACATTGAAAAATTCTTGGATCAACCAACTTAGCAAATGACAGATTCTTCTTTTTTTTCTCTGCAGGCTGAGAACTTTTCAGCAGTTTCTTATATATATTACACAACAAAATCCAAAATTACCTCATATGGTATAGATCTATTTCAACTTTCATGAAGTACATCAGTCTTATTCAACCCCAGTGTATAAACTGTCTATACACAGGGGTTGAATAATTTATTTGACATTTTTTTCATCGTCGGTTACAAATAGATCTAAAATGATGAGGTAATTTTTTTATTTTGTAATTTATATACTCTGTTATATATATATATATATATATATATATATATATATATAAAACACACACACAGAGTCTGCCAAAAAATGTATACACACTTCAGAAAAGGAAAAACTTGTAAAGATATTGTAATACTAAATTTATCCAGACATTATGAGAATAATACAAGTTACCTTTGGACTTTAACATCACAAGAGATCGTCAAAATTATGGCTTTTAGCTTCCAGACAGTTATTAGTACAGCAAACTACTGCTTGGGCAATGTTAGCTACAGTGTCCAGTGGGATTGCTGCGTAAAGCATTTGCAATTTCTTGTCTAAGCAGCGCCAATGTAGTCGGTTTTCTGCAATACACAACATTAGCCCCCTCCCCCATAATAAACATTGTTATCATAATTTGATAAAACTATGTAAGTTTTTCCTTTCCTGAAGTGTGTGTGTGTGTGTGTGTATATATATATATATATATATATATATTAGGAAATGGATTAAATTAGACATATTTTTAATTTATTTGCTTAAAATGTTATTTTTAATGGATGCTCAGATTTGAGTAGATGCTCTGTTTTTATTATAAAACAGTATCTTTATTTATTTATATCTACCAGCCTGAAAATTTTGAGAAATCTTATTAGAAAAAATATGACAGTTTTCCCCTAAGGGATGCACATATCTTTCTAACAAGATTTCTCAAAATTTTAAAAATAAATAAATAAAGATACTGTTTAATAATAAAAACAAAAGCATCTACTAATATGGATAACCACTAAAATTTGCCACACACATATTTTATATATTTTATATATATATATATATATATATATATATATATATATATATATATATATATATATAAATAATAGGGTAGATAGGTTTGCCCAATGTCCAGTTCATGCTACTCCTTGGTTTTTTGAATAGGAGTAGAGGTTCATGACTTGTTTCTTGTTTAGGATTGCATTTCTGATTCCTTCTAAAGTCTGCTTCAGCTCTATACTCCTAACACTTGTTTTTTTCCTATGCTAATATAAGTCCACACAGTAACCCTCTACCATGAGTGGCTCCTGGGTCTTGTATTGGGTGAACACACACGCACATATATATATATATATAAAATACACACACCAAATTAGGCTCTGTGTGTGTTTTTTTTTATAAAAAATAAAACATTCAAATTTTTAATTGAGCAATTGCACCACATGTTCTGCATTTATAAGGTGTGTCTTGGGCATCGATCTTCAGGCTGATTTTGAATTCAGAGTTTTTTTCCTTCTTGATTGGTTGCTAACTCAAGGCAAGATAGTCCAGTCTACCCTGCTATTTAATACTACAGCTCGAGGAGAATTCCTTTTTCCAAGGGCATTAGTGCAAAGTAAAAGAAACAAAATTGAACATGGAACACTGAATTCATTTTTCACACCTTCATCAATCACAGGATTATCACCAACTAAAATGATACATCTGAAACCATTTGATTCGTAATTTCTCAGATTCATGATAAATTGTATCAAATTAGTCACTACTTAAAAATAGTAGACTGGCATGGTGATTTACTTGTAAATTCAGAAACTTTCACATCTTATATCAGATCAATAAACATTTTTTTTTCACCTAAAAATTTCCTAAAACAGTTTTAGGTGCACAAAGACACAAGTTCAAGAGCCACTCAAGGTAGAGTATAACTGAATGAAGTTGTTGTATAACATAAGGAGGAGATAAGAAGTGAAAATTACAAGGAAACATAATCCTAGACTAGAAAAGGTTAAGATTATAGTGATTGGGAAAACAGCCTCTCAAGAGTCTCTCCTCTATAGTAGTGGTTCTAGGGAAGTAACTGTCTGAATGGAGCATCTGTCTTTGATATGATGGAATTTGAATGATTCATCTTTGTGTACATGGCAAGGCAGGTCTGAACTGGTGAAATTAAGGAATGTACCTCATCAATACATTTTCCATGGAAATAACAAGAGAGTATCAAGATATTTGTGATGTTTTGGCTGTGGAAAGTGTTGTAACCTAGGGAAGGTTACTGAATAGAATAGTCAAATGAAGGTTGGTAATGAATGATAATACTTAGGACAAGAACAACACATATAAGATTCATCAGCGGTGCGTAGAAGTAGTAGTCAAGTTCTAGAAGTGAGTCAAGTGAATTCCACAATGAATCTCCAACTGCAGGATATCTACCAACCATCCCACATGGTCAGATATGGCACAAGTCCGAACTTAATGTGGGATATCAGAGCCTGTAGGCTCGGCCAAAAATTCCCCGTAGATCCTGTATAAAACGGGGTCGAGTAGCTGTTTCCATAGACGAAACTCTACCCTTCGACATAGCCTTGTCTTGGGATCCTCTCTGCCCGGAGACAGAGTTTGACCAGCACAGCTGGAGACGAATCTCCAACTGCAGACCAACATACAGTATTTACTACTGTAAATATGCGAATGGGGACATACTCATTATTGTCTGTAGGTATGCTACAACAGAAAGTGACTGTAGACTGGAAAATAATTCATCACCCACAAATCTGCGTAACTGTTGATTGATTTGCTTTTAATGGATTACTAACCCTATGTGGTTTATTTGAAGCCAAAACATTTTGGGGATTGTATGAATAATTCTTTTTTATTTTTTTTTCCAAGTGAATGTTCCAACATTGTTTTTTTCATGAAAGTTTCTTGTCAATGAGAGAATAGACTTTCAATTCCCATGGATCTTGTACCAAAAATTTCTTCCCACTTTTTACATTACCTCGTTCAGTAATGGGCATCTTCTTGTTTCCAAGCACACCAACAATTCCTGTTGCAGATGCCAGCTCAGGCACATGTATGCTTGCTCAAACCATCCCGTTCACACACCTCCCTGGTCTTTTGAACAAAAGCAAAGATTTATTCCTTGTTTCCCATTTAGGATTGGGTCTCTGGCGCTTTCTAAAGTCCTTTTCAATTCTCTTTCAATCCCAGTAGCCCTTTGTGTCTTAGTCATGTCATTGCCTTGCTTGGGGTGAGTTAATTAAAAAAAAAAAAAAAAAAAAAAAAACTATGCTGACCTTTGTTACAGTTTCAGTGAGTAAGCACATAATCAGAGAACAACTAGCAGTTCAAACAAAGCTAGTATGCTCAGACCCTCAGTCACAATGACTTGTAACTTCACGCTAGGGGACAGTTTTCTGGCACTTTCTAATGGTGCTTCATGCTGAGAAGTCACTTCCCTGCCAAATTGAACATGGTGAGACTCAGACCTAGGTCTCTTGTCGGAAAGCAAATATTTTAACCACTCGACCACACAACTACATTTTGTTCAATAAATGAGAGAATAAATCACATTTAAACAATTTACAATTTGTAAATATTCGTGTTTCAAAGAAGGTTTGTAATTTATAACAAAAACAACAAAATACTTACAGATCCTAATCTGAAAAGGGTCATTGGGGCAAGAGAAAACAATGTTAATTAAAATTATCAAGCAATCAATTGAAATAGTCTATTTGACATGAAACCTCTGAAATTTTGTTAACGTTTGTTCCACATTTTTCATTCATTTTAATATTTCATTTTCACTTATGTTATTCCAAAAAATAAAAACAAACAAAAACCTACAATTCCTGCTAATGAGGCCTTGAAGTCCCTGTTAATGAAACCAGAACCTGAAGAAAGAGAAGTAGAGCTAGGACTGAATTAAGGCCAAATGATGCCAAAAGCATGGGCCAACAATGGTGTCCTTCCTTGGCCCAATCTGGATAACAATTAGGCCTAGGGTTACTGTTTTAATTTAATAATTTATTCATGAAATTAAAATAAGCAGATGTTTATGTTGTGAATTCAGGAACTTGTTACTTCACACAGGTTAAATAAATATACATTTCTTTGGTACTGTGAAATCTGAGAGACCAAGGAACAAGTTTAAGCAAATTTTGACATTCAGGAATATTCTTGAACATTTATAAACTAAAGTTGTTTTCCATTGGGCAAACTGTCATTTAAAAACCTAAAAAGGAAAGAGTTTACTTGGTTTAAGACCCCTACAAAAAAAACAAAAAAAAACAAAAAAAAAACAGTTAAACCAAATGAAATAGCTTTTTTTACTGCTAAATTTATCATCTCATCTAGTGGAATATTAGTAAATAAACTCTATTAAAAAAAAACAAAAAACTAAATGTCCCAGATTGTTGAAACCATTTAATATTTTTAGCATTGTAAAAGAAGCTATATGTGATATTTATTAATTATACATGGTTCTGATAAATTCCCCAAGATATTTACCAAGTTTCAGGACAGTGATTCATTGTGCCATCTCAGGTTAACTTTTTCAGCTGACATGAAATGGAATGATTATATTGAATCAATTGCAAGGATTTCTGCCAGGAACATTGGTTCACTGTGTTATATGAAAGAATTTTTAAGCCTATCATTCATGCATGCATTGAATATTGCTGCCACATTTGACCTGGTGCTTCTGCTATGCATTTAGACATTATTGATAAAATCCAAAGAAGAATCTGCAATGTTATTGGTCCTGACCTGTCATCTTGGCTTCAGTCTCTTTCCCAATGATGTAATGTAGCTTCCCTGTGACTTTTCTATAAAAAAATTTCATTTGAATTGTTCTGATGAGCTTTCTTCTTTGGTACCTAGACTTGATGAATTTAAGTGCAATACTAGATTGGCAGATAGGGTTACATCTAACCATTTCACCTGTAAAATGATGAAACCTAAGTTCTATGCTAACAGTTTCTTCTCTCGCACTTCTTGCTTGTGGAATTCTCTTCTGGCTTCTTGCTTTCCAGTCAACTTTGACCTTCAAAAATTTAAATACAATGTCAGTTGTTATCTTTTGTCTTCTTAACCCGTTTTTTTCTTGTCCTCTCTCCTTAATATTTTTTATTTTTCTCATTTTCTTTCACACTCATTCATTTCCTTGCCACTTAGTGGCTTTATTGCCTTGCTAGGGGTGAAAAGATTAAAAAAAAAAAATTATACAAGATTAATTCTACAATGTTTGTATGGAAGCCCTAAAGTGCCTAAAAATTAAGGATCAGGATAAAATACTCCAATTATAACCTATTATAGGTTGTCAATTCATTCAACGCTTATCTTGCTAAATATAAGTAAATATTTACCCGACCAACCACTGGGTTGGATGTGGCACAAGGCCGAGTTTAACATGGGCTATTCCAAGCCCATAGGCTCGGTCAAAAATTACCTATAGACATCGTATAAAATGGGCATCGTGTTTATTTCAGGATTACATAAGGTCTTCAACATATATACCATCCATAATATGTTTTGCTATTTACATTATTTGGACTATTGTCCTCATCTTTCACTCCAAGTAACTCCTTGCATCTTAGTGGCATTATCACCATCTTCTGTCTTCCTGAAACATCTTTTATTGTCCTTTCTCCTCACTAAAGCCTTCTCGTTCTCATTAAAACAAATTTAAAATTTGAAGTTTGCAAGTCATGTTAGGTTATAATAAGGTTGGATGATGTCACATTTGTTTACTTGTTTGCTCGTGTTTATTTCAGGATTACATAAGGTCTTCAACATATATACCATCCATAATATGTTTTGTTACTCGTCATTTATGAATCTGAAGCTTCATAAAAATTGAAATAATGTCCCAATTTCTCTGCAGACCATCAAAAATTTTGCATGGACCACCAGTGGTCTGTGGACCACTGGTTGACAACCACTGTGTTAGATTACTTTATGATGTTTAAAGAATTAAATGAATAAGTTGGGACACTTAATTTCTTTCAATAGAGTTTATTCTCCAATGTTCCACTAGAAGAGACGATGAATTTAGCAAAACAAATGATTTTGGAACATCATCAAATGAAAATATCAAAAAGGGGTACATATTTTTAATTTTTATCACAAATCTAATCAAGTAACGTCACAGTATAATGTTTTATAAATTCTTGCAAGGCTAAATTTTGTCTGTATCGGTAGGACAAAAGAACTTATATTAATATATAAGGTATGTTTACCAACCTTATAAAGCCTGACGATTGCTTTCAAGCATGAAATAGATTGTCACCACCTGGTGTTGACCTCAGTGTCCACTTTTATATTTCTAAAGTAATGGATTTTTTATTTATTCATTTGAAAGATTTTATTACTTTAAAAGGTTATTTTAGGGGATATCCATATTTGAGTAGAAGCCCCATTTCTTTATTAAACAGTATAATTACTTTTGTCTACCAGCCTGAATATTCAAGAAATCTTATTAAAGAAAAATATGCACTCTCTGGCAAAGGAAGACACACCTTCAAATCCTGCTGAAGAGAATATCTTTTTCTTTCAGGCCAGTAGATGACAATAAATATCCTTTTTAATAAATAGGGTGTCTACTCAATACAAGTATCCACTAAGAATAACATTTAAAGTAATAAAATATTATATATATATTAAATAAATTAGAGACATTATGTCTGCTTATTTTTAACATAATCCATTCATATTCATGAATAACCTTCCATGTATTACAATTAAATGATGTAAGCTGTTATTAGTGACTTCAATCTGCCTTTTCAAAAGGTCACGTTTAAATTGCCAGGTGATTGAAGTAACTAATGAGAGCTTACATCATTTAATTGAAATACACAGAAGGTTATTTGTGGGTATGAATGGATTATGTTAAAAATAAGCAGACATAATTTATTTAATCAGACATGTCTTAAAGAAAATTTGCTGCCTAAATACACACATACATATATCTCACTTATTAAGTGCTGTTGCTAATAAAATAATGCTTTATGTAGAATAACACAGCTATACATTATGTATTAATAATAAATATATATATATTTTTTCTCAGTGGTAGCACAACTGTTTTCAGTCAGCACCTGACAATTGCATTGTGCATGAAACTCATAGTTGTGCTTCTGGTGAGTAAATATTTATTTATATATATATATATATATATATAACAAATGGAACTTTCAATATTAGCAGCAATATTTAATATGCATAGCCGTTTTTAAAAGTATATTTTAATATTTCTGTTTTTAATTCAATTTTTCTCTTGATAAAGTTTTGTTTTTAAATTCATCATGTTTGTATAGACAGAATTTATATATATCGTGTCAAAATTCAGTTTTAAGTAAGAAAACCTATAGCGTTTATAATAAGCATCGTTGTCATCTTCTATTTCACATCACTACAAACTGGTTGAACTGAGCCAAAAGAATGAATTTTATGTAATTAACTAAATGTCAAAATCTGTTTAATTAGATTTTCTTAAATTTGTGGCAAGTGGAAAAAGAGTAAAAGTTTGCTGAATTAATTTTTGTTATTTAATGTAATTGATTGTTTTATTTACGGCTTATCAACCCTTTGTCGGTCATTTAAAGCTGAAACATTTTAGATTAGATTTTTTTTTTTTCACATTAACAATTTTTTTTTAGAATAACAATGATTTTTCCAGATACAAGTCCTACTATTTAACCCATAGCTGGGGAGGGGAGGAGATTTATATCTTTCCCAAGGGTATTTGCACATAAGAAAATGTAATGAACCCAGCTGAAATTTGAACTTGGCATTTTGATTTCCGATTCTGAACTGCACATCTTCATATAAATGCTAGAATTATTTGCACTATTTATATTTCAAACCATTGGCTTCATTTTTGTTATCACCCATACTGTATTTAGTTCTATGCTAATCCTCGTAGCCTACCCTATGTGTTGATTCTTCCAGACATTTCATTCTCCAGTGTTCTTCCTTGTCCAGTATTTTCATTTCATTCCAGGGGGCTAATGACTACCCCTTTCCCGCCATACATGATAACAGAAGACACCTGATGAAGGCTGGAGGGCACAATGGTTGAAACATTGTAATAATAACAACAAAAATGAGGACAATAGTCTGAATATAAATAATGTAAATGATGATAAATCCTCATCTCAGAAATTGAGACAAATGTTAGAAATTGACTCAAAGGTTTCTCTCATGGTCACCTCGGTATGTGGTGATCTCCACCAGAGTAGGAAATTCAAGCAGACTTAATGACAAAAAGAAATTTATAAAACAGATGTCTTGCTGAAAATGTTTATGAAGAAATGTTTTTAGAGGTAAGAGAAGCATTTATATTGTCTACATGCAGACTATTGTTCCCACAATGTTTCAGCTATTTTGCTCTCCAGCCTTTATCAGGTGATTGTCGATTCGAGTAACCTTCAGGGAATTTTAAAGTGAACATTTTTTTTTTTATTTGTAGATAGTCCTCATCAGGTAAGAGAATTTTTATAACAACTCTGTTCATAGGACAGGTATTCAGCTTGTACATTCAATAGAAAAAAAAAGCAAAAAACTTGTGCTCTGTTGCTTTTTGTTGTTATAAAATGTGGTCATGACTAGGCCACTAATTTCTTTATGCCTTGGTAAACAAAACTAGAGTTTTTTTTGCTGATATGTTGTAAAACTTCTTTTTATTTTTTTTCTCCCTAGTGCAAAAAGTTTTAATTTTACAAGTTGGAAACTTAACTTTATTTTGTGCAAGGATATTTCTTCATAAATCTAAGAAGCTTGTCAATCTGTACAGAAAAAATACAATGGAGGAAGAAATAAAAGCTGACATTGATTTAATTTATTGATAAACCTTCCACTCCAAGAATCAATATGGATAAATTGATTAACAGGATGACTGGTTTCCGTCTGATTTTCTAGGAGGAAGAGTCATCATAATTTACACCATTTATATTTGGACTATTGTCCTCATCTTTGTTCAACTATTGTGCTCTCCAGCCTGCCTCAGGTGTAAATCAATCTTGGTAACCTGCAGGGAATTCTGAAATGAACTCTTTATTTAATCTATGGGGTAGACGTCATTTCACTGCAGGATATTTCATCTAGTTTTTATTTTCAGTATTGTTCAGTTATTGCACACCGTGTTTCCATTGAGTCCAAGTAAATACTGCCTGGCCCAGGGATTGAACTCCAAATTACTATATCACCAAAATCATGAACCAACATTTTAATCCACTGTAATCCTGTAGGAAAATTCTGTGGTAAACCTGGAGCCTTAAACCTAATAGTTTGGTTAGGTTTAAGGCTTCAAGTTTACTATAGAAGACAAGGACAATCGACCGAATATAAATAGTGTAAATAATGATGAATAGTTAATAGCACAAAAAATAAAATTGGCAAACCAAGTTCAAATTCCAGTTGAAGCAGGTTATATTCACTTCACACTAATAGCTATGGGTTAAATAGCAGAGAAGACTAATCTCTAGCCTTGGTTGGCAACCAGTCTAGGAGAAGAACAAATCTGGATTCAAAACTCTAGAGAAGGTTATTAAAACCAACTCCATTATCTTTTGCAAGTAAAAATCACGACAATGCACAATTTATAAATATTAAAGAAAGAAGAAGTTGTGGAGTGCCATGATCACCTACATCCTTAAGAGGTCATGGCACTTAAAGATAGATATTGATTAACATTTCGATCAGTGATTGGGAAGGCCAGTGTATTTATACAAGCAAACTGGGAATCAACGAACAAATTTTGATTCCAATATAAAAAAAAAAATAAAACAAACATGCCACAAAAAGAAAGAAAAATTGAAAATCTTTGCTAAGAGTTCAAACCAGTGCTTAGCAGATTTAAGTCACAACAGTGAAAGAGAATCGTTAATTGTGGACCCACCCTCAAAACAGTAGAGAAACCAGATTATATTTGGTCAGACTTTTAAGTTAGGGTCTGAATAACAACAGCAACAACAACAAAAAGTAAATCTGGCCAATCAGCTTTAGCCAAAATAATTGGTCATTACATAGAGAGAAGCTGATACGGAAGTCTTTATTTATTTATTTGTTTTTTTCCTTTTAATCATTTCAACCCAAGTAAGGCAATAAAGCCACTAAGATGCAAGGGTTTACTGAGTGTTAGGGAATTAAAAAAAAAAGTCAGCATTTCATCCCAAATTTTCAGCCTCAACTTCTCCCATTATTATGATTAATTTTTTTTTTTTTTTTTTTACACTTTAAAATTTTTTTTTTTTTTTTGCAGAGGGTGCCATGCTATACAATCAAAAAACTACCCAAAACCACTTTTTTTTTTTTTTCTGTTGAACAACGAAAAAACATGAAGAATGCCAAAAAGTAGAGAACGCTCGGCCTACTTCATTTTCTCTTGCAATATGGTGCTACGTAAGAACATGAGAGAGGAGGCAGAATGTCACTACAAGGAAAGACTGGGAGGGGGGGGGTTGGAACAACAACAACAACAACAAACATAACCATGGTGATTTGGAGGGCACAGGCTTTGTCATGCATTTCATGGCATTCAGACCAAAAGAAAAAAAATTGAAATTAAATCGGGGTTTCAATCGAACAGATGCATAATATATAGCATATACGTACAACAGAGATCAATTATGTCGGCTATGACGAAGTAGTAGTAGTAGTAGTAGTAGTAGTAGAAGTAGGAGGAGTAGGAGTAGTAGTGTTTCTGAGGAGGTTGGCCACTAATACAAAATGGCCACTCTCATGCAATTTTCCTATGAGAGAAAAAGAAAGAAAATGTCTATATTCTAAGACCTCATTGAGAATTTCAGAATCAGATTGAAAATAATATATTACGTCACATTATGTCTACAATAATCTATATGCATATACAGTTTCATTCAATAATTCGTAATGAGTATATTTTCATTCTGGCCTTTAATTTTACAATAAATTTTATAGTGAGCAATTGAATGACAAAATTAAAAACTTCTACACTATTTTCTATCATTTCACCTCTTGCAAGGCAATAAAGCCACCGAGAAGCAAAGGGATTGCTGAGAGTGAATGAAACTGAGAAGAGAGTAGAAAGGACAATAAAAGAACAGAATTCACAAAGTCAAAAGATGATGATTGACGGTGCATTTAAATTTTTGAACATTATAGCTTACAGGAAAGCCAGAAGAGAATTCCAAAAGCGAGGTGAGAGAAGAAACTATTAGAAAAGAACTTATGGTTACATTGAATAATAAAATGACGTGACCTACCTGCCAATCTAGTACTGCGGTTAAATTTGTGAGGTCGCGGTACCAAAGAGGAAAGTTTATAACAATTGCCATGAAAATATTTATAGAAAAGGCAGAGAGAAGCTACATTACATTCATTGAATGGACTTCTTCACACTAATAACGGTTTTATCAATAGAGTCTCATATATTTGCATGTGGGGAAAGAAATGCAACAAATGCTGGTTACAATTCTATATTGAGAAACATTGAAAATATGGGGATGCTTAGCCTTAAAATTTTTCATTTTTGGTGTCCAATGTATCTAGACGCATAACTAGCTGGGGTAGACTGTTCTAGTTCCATGTCTAATGGATGTCAGTTATAAGGTGGTGGAGAATTTGGAGAGGGGAATTAACAGGAGATAACTGATAACTGACATCCATTAGACATAGCACGTGGAACTAGAACAGTCTACCCCAGCGAGCAAAATAAAGGGTTCAGTTCGACATTTCAACCACCTGAAGAAGGCTGCAGCGTACAACAGCCGAAAAGTTGTGATAAATATGGCGACAAAGATAAGGATGATAGTCTGAGCAATGTAAATAGCATCAATTTTTGGTGTCCCGTATATCTAGATATATAACCTAGCCAACATCATTCAGCTTTCTATCATTATTGTTTTTAAATATCCCACATTGCAATAGCAGTTGTTTTGTTAAGAAACACCATGTACTGCATGATCCTTCACATAAATTTACTGTAAAGAATTCAGAAGTTACTGCACTTTCTATACATTCCCTACCTTAATAAATTTATTTCTCTTTTAATCAAAATTGCATTAAGTTGAAATTAATGTCAGACCAAACAGAACATCTATAACAATGTCAAATATTTAAAAACAAAAGTGATAGAAAGCAAAATGAGACAAACTTGTGTAAAAAGTGGACACTGAGGACAACACAGATCATCGATGGTATATTTCATGTTTGAATGCAATCTTCAGGCCATGTGTTGTGTTTTGGCATGACTATATATACTGAATTATGAATCCAAATGCAGATATTTGTAGCTATTTTGTTTGTTGTTACTCATTGGTTAGTATGGATTTATAAATTATTTGTTGTTATTACATTTACTTGTGTTAATGTAAGTATTTGTAGTTTGTGAATTTGTTTAAAATTGGATCCACAATTATTCTTACTCAAGAGCCTCTACAATATTTTTAAATATAACAGTTACCACCTGTCCAATAATCGTTTCGATAATACAATAGACCCTGCTACCCGTAATGCAAAATTGATCAGCATATATAAATAGTTGGGCCCCAAAACAACACACATGGCCTGAAGATTGTGTTCAAGCATGAAATAGACTTTTGCTGCCCAGTGTTAACCTCAGTGTCCACTTTATATATATATATATATCTGAATATGCAATTATGTAGTATTAATGTTAAAATAAAGTCGACGTCGGACGTTTCGGTCTATTTAAGACCATCTTCATGGACATTTTCATTTAAACATAATTAACATAGAATGGATTTATTATCGAACTGTTTTTTAGAACTGTTCCATCGTTTTTGAAATCATATTTTTGATTTGCCTTGTAACGGGAAGGACTTCAAGCTTGTTGAAGAAATAAGAACCTATTGATCACTACGTATTCCGACATCAACGGAAGAGATTTCTTGAACTGTTTATACAAAATTTTTCAATCGACTTTTTAATATTTTAATTTTTTGGAAATCATCTTCAAATACAAAACGTATTACAAAACAATAACATTGCCCGCGTGATCATATTTAAACGGAACGCTGATCTGTATAAAATTTCAGTTATCTGTTTGGATCAGTTGGGCTCTTATGTCCATCGTCTTTTGTGTTAAATTTTTATAAGTTCTAATGTTAATTATGTTTAAATGAAAATGTCCATGAAGATGTTCTTAAATAGACCGAAAACGTCCGACGTCGACTTTTATTTTAACATTAATACTACATAATTGCATATTCAGATTTTTGTTTTTTCTGTATTTTTCTTTCATATATATATATATATATATATATATGTGGCAGAGAAAAAGAAAATTCTGGTATTTTTAATTTTTTTTTTTTTCATTAGTTAAGCAGACTTCATGTGAATCAATCTTGTCAAGCAGCATTCTTGTATGTGTGTGTATATATATATATATATATATATATATATATAATTATTTATTCAAAAATTATAAGATAAATGTTATAAAATGAGTACAAAAATAGCCATTTTGTTTCAACACTTCTGGTGTCTTATCAAGTGATGGTGTTGAATGTATAA
Source organism: Acanthosepion pharaonis (assembly GCA_903632075.3). NCBI lineage: Eukaryota > Metazoa > Mollusca > Cephalopoda > Sepiida > Sepiidae > Acanthosepion > Acanthosepion pharaonis. The sequence goes on along the minus strand of CAHIKZ030001421.1, from coordinate 491,758 downwards.
TCTTTCTCTCTCTCTCTCTCTCTCTATATATAATTTAAATAAAAACAGACCACTTTAAGGTTCCATCTAATAAATTATTATTTTAAAAGGGCTTTGGTGAAATAATTTATTACATGGAACCTTAAAGTGGTCTGTTTTTATTTAAATTATTTGCTCTGGATTTACATTGAGCTCTCTGGATTTTATCCTCCTTAGGTTTACCCATATAATTAACTAATTTTTTTTAAACTATATATATATATATATAATATAAAAATATGATTTATAAATTAATTATTATTCTGAAGAAGTCCTTTTATTTCTTACATTTCTTTTGTCATTCATTTATTTAATAAAATTTAAGTCTTCATATGTCTATATTATTATTTTTTAATTGAATTTCCCCCAATCTATTATTTATTTCTATTGAAGATAAATCAAATGTATTAAAAAATTGCATGGATTATGATCACATAAAAAAAACAACATCAAATTTTCCAATTGAAAGAAGATCATCTTAAAAATCAGCACAAATGAAACAATGATAGATATTTTGACATAAACTAGATTAGATAAGAATTTAAAAACTAAGACAGAGACATCTCTGCGTGTGTGGGTCTCTATGTGTTTATGTATATAGATGGGTCTCTATGTGTTTATGTATATAGATGGGTCTCTATGTGTTTATGTATATAGATGGGTCTCTATGTGTTTATGTATATAGATGGGTCTCTATGTGTTTATGTATATAGATGGGTCTCTATGTGTTTATGTATATAGATGGGTCTCTATGTTTTATGTATATAGATGGGTCTCTATGTGTTTATGTATATAGATGGGTCTCTATGTGTTTATGTATATAGATGGGTCTCTATGTGTTTATGTATATAGATGGGTCTCTATGTGTTTATGTATATGTCTCTGTGTTTATGTATATAGATGGGTCTCTATGTGTTTATGTATATAGATGGGTCTCTATGTGTTTATGTATATAGATGGGTCTCTATGTGTTTATGTATATAGATGGGTCTCTATGTGTTTATGTATATAGATGGGTCTCTATGTGTTTATGTATATAGATGTGTCTATGTGTTTATGTATATAGATGTGTCTATGTGTTTATGTATATAGATGGGTTTAAAACAATGTGTTTATGTATATAAATGGGTCTCTATGTGTTTATGTATATAGATGGGTCTCTATGTGTTTATGTATATAGATGGGTATCTATGTGTTTATGTTTCCTATAGATGGGTCTCTATGTGTTTATGTATATAGATGGGTCTTTATGTGTTTATGTATATAAATGGGTCTCTTATGTGTTTATGTATATGGATTAATTCTCTATGTGTTTATGTATATGTCTCTGTGTTTATGTATATGGATTTTTCTTGTGTTTATGAATATAGATGGGTTTCTATGTGTTTATGTATATTTATTTTATGTTTATATATATAGATGTGTCTATGTGTTTATGTATATAGATGTGTCTATGTGTTTATGTATATAGATGTGTCTATGTGTTTGTGTAATAGATGTGTGTGTGTATGTATGTGTAAAGATGTTTGTAATTGCATGTATGGATACTTATATGAAAATATTTTTAAATATTGTGTTATATATATAATGTTTGTATAAATGTGTGTTGTATACATTTGCCTTTATGTGTATATATAATGCATTTGTATACCTAATATATAATAATTTATATGTGTGTGTATGCATGTAGATGTGTGTGTGTGTGTGTGTGTGTGTGTGTGTATATATATTTAAAATGAGATAAAGGACAAATAAGAAATGTTTATCAATCTAACATGTTTCACTTTTATTAAAGTTTCATCAGAGAATGAGATATGGAGAAAAAAATTTTTATTTAAACTAAATTATTTTTTTTGAATGTTTGATTTTCATTGGTTAATCATAGCAACAGCACAAAATTGATTATCCTTTGAAAAAAAACTCTATTTACTTTTTCAATAAACTAAATCTCAAATGCTAATATCTTTACCATCACGTCCAAAACAATTGGAGATATAATTAGGAAAAAAAAAAAATTTTGACCAATTCACATTTATTTAAATCAAATAAATCCAGTTATTAATGTAAAAGTACTTATATCAAGAAAATTTCAAACTCTGTATCTATGAACGTAATAATTTACTTTGAGGCAAAAAATTAAAAAAAAAAAAAATACATTTGGAACAAAATTAGTCAATAACTTTGATTTCATAAATAATTTAAATAATTAAAAAGAACCTAAATCTTTTACCTAAAAACTTTTGAGGGATTACTAAAAGCTATATTACCATCTATAAAGCACACATCAAAAACATTACATCATCAACCTTTAGTGAATCCATTCTTAAAGAATTAAAGTTATGTTCATCTAAAACAAATGCTATGTATGTAAAAACCTTCCCAAATCATCATATGAAAAATTACCAAACAAATTCTGTTAGGCACACACACTTACAGATATACATTGTCATCTGAATCCCACATAGACAAACTATAATTATTATACACTTACATACATAAAGCAATATTTGCAGTTTTTCAGTTAGGCTTGGAATTCATTAATTTCTTGGAACTTTGAAAGGATGTGTTGTCTCTCCTTGAATTCAGAATGCCATAAATTATATTAATGTTTGTTTAATGCACATGAAACTTGATGAGCCAATGAAAATCAAATATGAAAATAAAAATAGCAGGATTTCTTTATTCTTTTTCATCATATCACATTCTCTGACAAAGCTTTAATAAAATGCAAAGTGTTAGATTGATAAACATTTCCTATTTGTTCTTTATTCAATTTTTCTATTGGATTCTGAATATATATATATATATATATATATATATATATATATGTGTGTGTGTGTGTGTGTTCTGAAGATGTAGAGGTAATGGAATTGTTCAGCAGAGTTCAAATTCTGGTTTTGTTCCATTCAAATCAATTGAATTTTTACAATTTTTTTTTTTAACAAATCCATCTCTCCTCTCCTATGGATTAAATAGTAGACTTGGTGCTCTAGTAATTGGATAGTGAACAAATCAAGAAGAAAGACAAATCTTTGCATTTTTCATGGAAAGAGGTAACTCTCCATCTTTTTATGAAGTTTCATATTTTCAATTCACAGATTTAAAAGTCAATGAAATTTTGTGAAGATAAATGATTGAATGGAACATCGTGAAGGAACCAAAAAATTAAAAAAAAAATTTTTTTAAAAAAATATAATATATATATATATATATATATATATATATATATATATATATATATATATTTATAAAGGCATGTGATTTACAACATTAAATTTTGAAAATGAGAATCCAGGGTTCAAATTTTTTTAATGATTTGTCAAAATAGACTTCAATGATATTAATTTCCGAATTTGGGGGGTGGGTGGTGGGTTTTGTGATCCCAATGTGATTAACCTTTTTTCTATGCCTATTAAAACCATGTCATCCCTGTTTTTTCAATAATTGTAATTTAAATTGGGTTAATTGAACAAAATTTCATAAAAATAATTAAAAAAAAATGCTAGCACAAAGTCAAATCATCATGACTGAGGGTTTGAGTGTGCTGGTGTTGTTCAAATTTTTGATCATTTTTTTATAAAAAACATTAAAAAAACTGTAAATTTTAGGTCTGCTCAAAATAGTTGCAGAAATTTAAACCTAAGGTTGGCAATGTGGGTTTGAAAAAACAAATGTGCCTGAGCAAGCGTCTGCAATAAAAAATTTGCCTTATATGAACAAAAAAAAAGTTATACATCCAAATTTTCAGGCAGGTGAGGGCAGAAAGTTGCTAGTTTTCTAATGAGTGGATCTGATTTCCATGAAACTTGGAGTTGGGACAGATAAATAGACATTTAATTTTATTTGTTACTATTGATTTTTCTCTTATATACTGAGCACCAATATTGTGATTGTAAAAATATAAATGAAAAATCTTTCCTCCAGAAATATCCTGTTTGATAGTTTTGTTTTCTGCAAAACAATCTGTCATATATATATATATATAAAAACAAAGAAAAAAAAAAAAGCATTTGTCCTAAAAAAATAAATAAATAAAAAGCATCTTTTTAAATATTATCAATAAGTATTATTGATTTACTACTAATCAATTACCAATCATTAAATGGAAATGAAATGAAATTTCCAGTCTTTTAATTTTTTACACAGATTTATTTTGAAACTCAATGATTGAAATTTTTTTAAAAGTCAAACAAGTTTAAATAAAACAAACAAATTTAACATTTTTACCAGTTTTCATTGTGTCTATTAAAAAGATTATGTTTAAAAAATGATTAAAGTTGAAATTTATAAAATCAAGTTTTTGAAATTTATTTAAAAGCAAACATTCTTAAAAATGCCCTAAACAATTAAAAATTATAAAAATTTTTTACTTTTGTGCAAACAAAAAAAAATGGAAAGTCAAAATGGACGTTTTTTCCCTTGACACTAAATTATTTTAACTACCTTCACTCTTCAGTAATGTTTTTGTTTTAAAAATGATCATTAGAATTGTAATAAAGCCTAAACATATGAAAGAGAATTTATATATTTTTTATGTTATTGAGAATTGACAACAAAAATATTAAATGCTATGTATTAGATTGTTTATTTACAAGAATAATTTTATTTACAACATTCTAAAAACTAATACAATTAAAGCTAATGCAATATTTATCATTTACCAATTTATAAGGAAATAAATATGAAAACAATTTCCTGTTCATAAATTTATAAACATTTACTAAATTATTAAAATATGTGAACCAACTATAAAGGAATCCTTATTATTTACCATTTTATAAAGTTTCAATCATTTGACAATTAGCAAATGTTTTGCCAACCATTTCAATGAATAATAGTGTAAATAAACAATCTAATAGTATTTATTATTTTTGTGTCAGTTCTCAAGAACAAAGAAAATGTATAAATTCACTTTTGTCAAAGTTGAAGTAGTTAAAAAAAATCAATAGAAAAACCGTTTTTTTTGTGGGCATGAAGGTCCATGTTTGCCAAAAAAAAAATTTTTTTTTGTCCTTATAGAGCATAGGAAAGAAATAAAAACAATCCAAATGATTTTAAAATTTTATAATTCAGTTGTAAGATTGATAAGGCCAGGTTGCTTACCCAATGCCAAAGATGGACAACCTTATACTGTGAAAGGGTTTCATCATCCTTACTAAAGTTATTCCAAAAATCACATCTTTCCTTATGGAAGGCTAATTTTAATTTTAGAAAATTGGTTTCTTTGGTGGTTTGGTTTTCATTTGTTTTTAAAATCAACCGTAATGGGTTAAAATTAATGGGTTTTGCAAATTCTTTTATTAAAATTAAAATTTTCCAAAAAGTACTGCTGGTAATAATTTTTTCTTCAAAAATTTACTGCAAGTAATAATTTTTTTTCAAAAAAAAATTATTGATGGTAATAATTATTTACAAAAAATGTGTTTTCTGGTATAAAAAACCTATTTTTACATTTTTTTTTGTTCCAAAAAGGGGGTTAACTATTTGCCCAATCTGGGACCCAAACAAATTTTATCACCCAAATCAAATAAATTTTTTAAAGGAACACTATGCAATTAAGAGGTGGTCCCAAAAAATAAAAATCTTTAAATCAGAAATCTTACTATCAGATGTTTTTTATTGTTAGACCCTGGACAATCTCTTTGTTGGACTGTTATGCCACCAAAATTGTTTTCTTTACTACAAAAAAAGTGTCTTTTTTAATTTGAATATACAGTAATTGGGGTGAAATTTTTTGAATTATATGATCAATTATTCAAAAATTCCCTCCTCTTTGAAATCGATTTAATAACTTTTGCAGGTTATTCAAAGTCAGAAAATAATTTTAGTTTGTAAGAAATTTTTTGAGATAATCAGGATTTACAGATACAATTAAAAATATTAACCTACTGGGGAGAAGTTGCATTCATACCTTTCCCAAAGGAATTTGCATGTAAATAAATATAATGATTCTACTGGAATTGGAAATCAGAGAGCTGAGTTCCAATTCTGAGCTGTTATCTGTTAAACCATCTGCACATCCAAACTTACAGGACCTGGTATTCCCAAGCAGTTACTCATTTAGGCAGTAACCAGGCTCAATGTTGCTTAACTTCAGTAATCATATGAGGACCAGTGTTTCACTGTGATAAGACCATAAGCCTTTCTTTATATAAATATTATCGTTTTTGGTAGAGCATTTTAGCTGATGCGTTTTTCAACCTTCTTCAAGTGATAGTTGTATTTATTAGGAAATTCAGTTATGTACCATGCATGATACACGCCTAGGTGATCATGTATCTTTCGATACATGACTAATGAGGCAGATTTTTCTTGCAGTTGCCATTTCTTTCTGCAGTAGACCAGTTGCCATCCAAGGCTATAGAACCCGGTCTGTCCTGCTAATTTACCCATAGCTGGGGGGAGAAGAAATAAGGATTCATACCTTTCCCAAGGGGTATTAGCATGTTTGAGATGTAATGAATTCAACTGGAATTTGAACTTGGCTCCCCCAATCACAATCTGAAATATCCATGTCCAAAACACCAATTGTTTTCAATATAAGAATGAAACAATTCATCCACCCAAGAATCAGAAAAGCTACTAGCCAACATGTTACAATAAAAAATGAAGGCAATGATATTAGTTCAAATTATTTACAGAATAACAACAGAAAGAATAATAATAATAATACTAAACTTTAAACAACCTCTTTTATTATATTTGGAAAGGAGTCATTTACATTATTGACATTTTTGTTATCAGCACAATGTTTTCGCTACTGATATCTCTAAGCCTTCATCAGTCTGTTGATCCAGGTAACCTTCAAGGAATTTTGAACTGAACCCTTTACTTAATCTATGAGGGGAGATTGTTCTCATTCTGCTATGTCTAATAATCTATGTCAAACAAGGCAATAAAGCCACTAGGACGCAAGGAGTTACTGAGCATTAAAGAATATAAGAAAAAATACACTATTAAGGAGAAAATATAAAAAATACAAAATTAAGAAAACAGGAGATAACCTTGATATTGAATTTAAATTTTTGAAGATCAAATGTTTTAAAAATAACTAAGGTTATGATCAATGTTCATATTGACAATGTGAGAAAAAATGTTATATAACACATTTGCAAAATTATCCTTGTAATCTCAACTCTTATGAGACTTATGTATGTATAATTTTCATCTAAAGATAGATTCTGGTAGGAAAGATTAAATCCAGCTCAGCACAGTTAGTAGATTTAAAACAATAGAGAAATTCCCTTTTGGAACAAAAAGAAAGTAATGGCCCATCCTCAATAAATATCCTGATGGAAATATTAACATTCTGTTTACAAATGACAATTCAAGCTAGGATCAATTATGAGGTTGCCACTATCTCTGGTAATATCATGCATCTCTAACTCTTAAAACATCACCATTAAAAGTACAAATTTGACTTTTTTATATTCCAGAGTATTTATTCAATATATATGTTTTAAAAAAAAGCAAAAAAAAAATAAAATTTTTTTTGCTAAAAACTGGTTTAAATAAAGAATTATATTATGGGATTTTATTTATATGTATACTGATTATTTTTGAGGGCTTAAATCATATAAATAAAAATAAAAAAAAAAAAAAAATTTTAAATGTAATTTATGAGTAATTACATTCTTGTAACCTAGAAAGGGTTACTGAATGAGGAATAAACAAAAAAATACCTTGGAAATGAAATGGTAATCTTTATAACATCAACAAAATACAATACTCGCCAGCGGCGTGAAGTAGGTAAACCACTGCTAGTGGTGGACTACATAGACAGCATATTATCCCCAAAATAATAGTGTCCAACGTATTTATGATTTTCAGGACATAATGATTAGTTTTCATATAAAGTATATAAGATACAATGAATAAAGTTGATTCTATTTCTATAATTTTATTATATAGACAAAAAAAATATATTATTTGTTATCTGTCTCTATTTTTGTCCTCAGAGGAAAATAAAAAAAATATGGATGATTTACAGATTTAAAAACAAAACCCATGGATGGGTAAAAAAATAATCTATTTTAGTTAGAAAAAATAGCAAAACATAATAAAAATGACAGAATAAAAAATTGTTATATTAATATTTAAAAAAACATCCCTAATAGCTTCAATCACACTTTTTAGATCTTCGAAATTTTTAGCCACCGAAATTTTAAATAAATTTCTTACTGGGTCCTCTGTTCCATTCTTCATTGAAGGAAATTCTCAATTTCATTTGTTGTTTTTTTTTTCATAGTTGATTTCTCCTTTATTCCACACAATTTTCAATAGATTCATAAATCTTGGCTTTATAGCAGGCCAATCCATTGTCAATAAAATTTCATAGGTTCCTTGAGGATGACCACATGATGCCTTGTAAACATGGAAATTGTCTGTATGAATATTAAATGGTATTATTTGTTGAATTTCTCCAATTCTGCAAGACAGGATCTTTTGCAAATGTTTATAAACTCAGAGATTTACCTTTCCATGTAATAAATAGCAAAAAGGAAGATTATAACAATCATCATTTGATTTCATCCCCCAAACCATATTTATTTTCCACTCAAATTTAATTTAAGTCTTAAAATTTTGTTTACAATTTTTCACATTATAAAATTGAAATTTAAATATAAATTTTGAGTTTTTTCCATGTTAATAAACAAACTTAAAATTGTGACCATTGCCATAATTTTTTATTAGACCACAATTCAATTTGTTAATGGAAAGGTCAGACGACATTTATTTTTATTCTTGGATGAAAAGAATTTTGTTGTTTTTATCAAAAAATTGTTTTTGTCATAATCTTGTAAAATAATATTCACGAGACAATTTTTTTTATTTTTTTTTTTTTTTTAAATGCTCAACATCGCATATAAACAAGTTTTAAATTTGTCCTTTCCAACCAATATTTATGGGATATATATTCTTTTTCTTTTGAAATTTTTTTGGCAAACCTGTGGTCACTTTCATTGTTTCACACTAAACCACAATCATTATAATACCTTAAGAATATATCAATAAAAATTTTTCCATTTTAATTAAATATTTGCCTTGCAAGACCTAAATATTAAAATCCTTTACCAAAAAGACCCAATCTTTGTGAAAAATTGGTAAGGAGTTTCTTAAGTTTTTATATTAACTTTGAACATAGCAGATATTCTTAAAAATTTGAGAGTAGTAAACAAACCGTTTTGTAACAAATTCTGTTTTAGAGTTCGACTGGTTAAATATTTATTAAATTTGTTTGAGTTAATAACAACCGTTCTGATCATTTTGGTCAAATGGGTTTTTTTATAAAATTATAAATCATCCATAACTTTTGTATTTTTTTATTTTTTTAACCCATTGCAAATTTCAAATTTTTAATAATTAATTGATTGTATTTTGTTAATTATAGAATATGAAAAATCTTTTTCACATAAATTATACCTACTTTTCTGTTAAAAAAAATGCCGTTTTAACATTTTTTATTGAAATTTGGGTTTTAATTTTGAGGATTGGAACATACTCATTAGTGTTCATTGAATTGTTTATTCCAATATTCAGGAAAAAAAATTAAATATGCTTAGCATGTTGAACTTATGGTTACATCTAGTTTTTTCAACAGTAAAATAAAAACCTTAGCAGATCTAGTATTAAATTCATAAAGTTTAGATTTATTGAAAAAAGTTCATCAAAACAATTACCATGAAAATTTTTTAAAAAATGAGTGATAGGGAAATGATACTTATGAGAAAGTAAAAAGGAAGTGAATTCAAGATGACAGAAAACCAATGAATATTGCAGATTTTTGTTCATTTTAAAAAGAATTCTTTCAATTTAAACAAAACCAATGTTCCAACAAAATTCAATGCATGGATGAGTGGTTGAAGTACTGGAAATAAAGGAAATATGCACATTTATTTTGGTGATTTGGCCTCTCATAAATGTTTATAGACAAAATTTTTTCAACATAGATTAAAATTTATATAATTCCTTTTATAAATTTTTTATTAAATATTTTGTTTTAAAAAAAAATCTATATGGAAATTGAAATGTGAATTTATATTTTTGTTATATTCATGAATTTTAATGTTGATTTTCAACTTTGTCAAAAATTTTTTTGTAAAAAAAACTTTGACTCTTTTATATTGTCCCTGGGGATAGATTGTTCTAGTTCCAAAATTTGCCATAAAAATTCTGAAAATTTCTCAGTTTCAATCAATGACATTATGTAACTCAATTCTTCAAGTTTTTGTTTTTTTCTATTGAATGTAAAGGATTAAAAATCAAAAGAAATTGAATAATTTAAAAAGAATTGACCAAATAGTTGGGAAGTTCAATGTAATTCTTTATTCATTAAATTTTTTGGTTTTTCATTCAAAAAGTTCCTATCATGATAAAGGCTTGCAATCTTTGTTTAAAGCTTTTAAATAAATAATAAAGATTAAAACAAATACTGAACAATGTTCATAACCTAATCTTTTAAAATACAGATTTATTTTTATTTTTTATTATTTTTTTTTTTTTTTAAAAAAAAAAAATATTAAAATTAATTAGAGCATTTAAAATATAGTGTTGATGCTAAACAATGAATACCAACTATCAAACCATAGCCAGTTCAGGGTCAAAAAGCTGATCGTTCAATTTTATTTTTTTGATCGAAAAAAAAAAATCCAATAGATTTATCAGTCTTCAAAAAAAAAAATTTTGTAACAGACCAAATGCAGTTTTTCTCTATTTTTTAGAAAATGGTAAATGCAACAGGAAGATTTTATATATATACAAAATTGGGATTTTAAATGTTCAACCCCAAAAATTAAAAATGAAATATATGTTACAGTCCAAAGGAAAATTTGAACTATCTATCACTAAAATGGTTAAAAATATCATATTAATTTTTGGGACTTTTCAATAAGAAGTGCATAGAATGAGAAAACTGTGTTGCATACACTGAAAAACAATGTTAAAATTGAGATAACGTTCACTTTGAGGGTCTACACTCAATGAAAGACAAATTGTGGCTTTTTTTAATGCCTGAAAATGGCTTTTATCACCATATTATACATGGGACAAAAAAAAAACCACTGGCTGAAAAATAAATTGAATTGGAAAACCTTTATGTTTACTCAATATTTTACTATTTTAAACGAAGAATCTTTGAAACTATAGAAAGACAAAAAAAATATATTTTGACTATTGGAGGTAGAATAAAAAAACTAAAAAAAAAAAAATGAAGTTTGAAATATCGAATTTTAGATAAATTTGTGCAAGAAACATTTATCAAAAAAAGATAATTTTCATTTTGAAAGTTAATAAAAATTTTTTAAATATTCATTTCACAAGAAAATATTTTAAAAATCAAATTTAAATTTTTAACCTGTATGAAAAAACGACTTTTAAAAATTTTTTTTTTACTTTAAATAAAATATTGATCCAAATTAAATAAAAATTTTTAAAAAAGAAATTTTTTTACGGAACTGAATACGCCAAGTATTTTTTTTGAAAAATCTTGTTAAAATTTATTTTTTTTATTTTTGATACATTTCAAAAATTATCAAATAGTTAAAAAAAAGTTTGTTTTTTAAATGTGAGAAAAACAATTACATCTTGATATGATTTAATAAAATGAAAAAATTGTGTGTTTGTGTAAAATATATATATATATATATAAATATATATATATATATATATATATATATAAATAATTTTCTCAAAAAGGACAAGTTGTTCAATATTCAAAACTTTTCCATTCAATAATTTTTTTTCCAAGTTTTTGTTGTTTTGAAATTTAATCAACAATAAAAAAATAAAAGAAAAAAAAATGGAAATAAAAAATCAAGACAAATTCTTTATATTTATCACAATTAAAAAATGGAACTTTACATAAATAAAATATTTAATACTTTAGATTGAAAATCTTAAACATATTTAATAACTAATACTCCAAATAATAATCTGCACTTTTCCCTGATTTTCATTGCTAATGAACTAAAACAACACTGTTCAAAATTCATTCAAAAATATTATTTCTATAAAATAAAATAAAATGATTATCCTTCTTCTTTTGAGGAAAAAAATTTTTTATGAAATTCTGAGGATTGAAAATCCCCTCAAAATGGACTGGGGGTTCAAAAACAAAATTTAGACCCAAATATAAAAAAAACTTTTGATTTGGGCAAGAAAAAAAAATGAAAAGTTTGAATTATTAAATGGAAAAGTTGTTAGTCATTAACAACACACAATTGAAAAATATATATATATATATTATATATATTTATATATTATATATATATATATATTATATAATATGTTGTTTGTTTGTATTTATTACTTAGAATATGTCTATATTTCTGAGATGAGGTATTATTCACATTATTCAACTATTGCGGACCTTATCTTTGTCAACCATATTTATCAACATTTTTTTTCGGCAATCTCTCCCGATTAAGACCCCCAGTCTTCAACATGACTAAAGACTGTGTGTACGCTATCCCGTGCAGCTGCGGAAAGGAATATAAAGGAGAGACAGGCTGCCCCCTCAAGGTAAGGCTTCAAGAACACCAGAAAGCTGTAACATGAGGGAAGTAGAAAAATCAGGCATGGCTGACCACATATGGAGAGAAGGGAGATCACCGCCCTCTGTGGGATCATGTTGAGATCATAGACAAAGAACACCATTGGAAAATTCGTAAACTTAAGGAATCAGCACATATGCTAGGCCACAAAAATCTCCTGAGCCGACCAAGCATAGAAATAAATACAATATAGGAACCAGTAATAAGGAGTGCCAGAGAAAAGCAATGATAACAACAAAAATTGCAATATGAGCTCTATGAACTCTAAAAAAAAAAAAACATGGAATGATAACAGCAAAATTGCAATATGAGCACTGGTAAAAAGGGTTGCTGAAGACATTAGGTTTATAATACCCAGAAATTCATACCCAGATGTCCTCAAGGACACAGTGGATAAAGGTGTCAGTTAGATCCAGTGACAGAACCCAAAGAGTGTGAGTTCAATACCCGGTTAAGGCAGTGGAGAACTTAGAGAGGGGAATTAACAGGAGATAACTGATAACTGACATCCATCAAACATGGCACGTGGAACTAGAACAGTCTACCCCAGTGAGCAAAATAAAGGGTTCAGTTTGACATTCCAACACCTGAAGAAGGCCAGAGCGTACAACGACCAAAACGTGATAAATATGGCGACAAAGATGAGGACAATAGTCTGAATAATGTAAATAATGTACTTAGAATATTTCTATATCTAATATAGTTCATTGTATATATATTGATTATATGAAAAAAGGATGTTTCAAATGAAAGAGAGTAAAATAGAAAACAATGCATGAATATTTGAATATGAAAAAATATTTATGAACTGAATTTACAGTATTTACTAGCAGACTATAGTCCTCATCTTTGTTGTTGCTATAAAGTACACACTACTTGGCTGAGGGATTGAACTCACAATCACTATGTCAACAAATTCACTAATCAATGTTTTAAACCACTCACAGTACAATAGCCTCATGGATTAAAGTGTTAGTTTGTGAATTTGGTGACTTACTAATTGTGAGTTCAATCCCAAGAAATAATTGGATGACTCTGGAAGCAATAACTGAGAACAATACTAAAATTAAGAACGAGACAAGATATCCCTAAACATGTACAGTGGAATGAGAAAAATTGTTGTAGATTAAATAAAATTGTTCTGTTCAGGAATCCTCTAAGTTACCTAGATCAATATATGTTTGAATATATTTGATGAAATATTATTTAGACTGTATAGAATTGTATTCATATGCAATTCTTTTTATATAAATAATTTTTGTATTGATAGTTTCTTGAGGCTAAATTAATCCTAATCTTAAAGACAAAACTACTAGATAAATAATAGTGAATACTTCTAATTATAGTTTACAACATTCTATTCACTACTATTTCTCAAGTAGTTTTGTCTTCAAGGTCAAGATTAGTTTAGCCTGCAGCTGTATCAACTGCTATTTGTATGGTGAAGATTTGCATATAAATACAATATATTTTAAATACGGACTGATATTCAGAGAACTTAAAACGATGACTTGGTTTTAGAGCATAATTTTTCTTAAAATTATTGCCACATGATGCAAACAATAGTCAGTGCCTTCTTTTACTTACAATTATCAAAAGTCTTTTTTATAGCCTCAAATTTAAATTTTTGCCTGTATGAAAGGAATTTTAAAATTTATTTTTAGTTTTAACGGGATTGAGTAAAATTAAATAAAAATGTTTAGTGGAAATTTGTTTTGAGATGAGCTAAAAGTATTCTCTTGATTGATTTGGTGGATGGGTCACTATTTATCCATAGCTAGGCCTCTAACAGGTGCTACCAACCTGTCATTTGAAATGAAAAAAGACATTTCCAATTTCCAAATGCGAAATACATCAGGAGTGAAAATATTAAACTTTTAATGGTCCTAATACTAAATCATTGGCAAGGAGAAAGTAGGAATTAAACAAATGGATAAAGTAATTTTTGTATAAGGGTAGGGGTGGGGTTCCTTTTGATTTCTTTAAATATTTAAGCCTGTTCTATGCCTGAAGATGGCATTGAAGCATGAAACAGACGGTTGCCACTCTGTTTTGGCCTCAATGTCCACTGTTACATTGCCAACATTTTTTTAATATTTACATAAGTAGTGGAAATAACATGGTTAATTGAAATAAGTTCTGTGTAATTAGTTATGAATTTAGAAATTTAAAAAGGAATAAGCTAAAAGTGAAATTTTGTTTGATCAAAAATGAAAAGACTTGATTTGTATCATGTGATGATTTGAAAATTTAAATTTCAAAGTTGTTTATTTGTAATTATTTATAGATAGACATTTAGAGAGAACTTAAAATGATTACTTGGTTACTTGTTTCAGTGCATCATTTTATTTAAAATTATTGTCAAATGATGCAAACAATAGTGCATTATTTAAACAAATTAGCCATGAATAATCAACAGTGCCTTTTAATAGGTCATTGGTCACTTATATTATTGTCAACAGTTTTTTATATTTGTATAAGTAGCAAAGTAATTGTTCTAAGTAATACAGTTAATTAAATTAAATGATGCATAATTTATTGTATTTTAAATATAGACCGAACAAACAAGGAATGTCTGTTAAGCCTTTTTGTGAGTTTCCCCTTGTGTTGAATAAGTTGTGTGACAACAGGTGGAAGCATATAAAGGAACTTGCCAAAATTGTGTGTAATGTTCTGAGAACTTTTGACCATCATTGGTCATTTTCAAAGAGAGAAGTAATAGCATTGATAGGGCCAGTGAAGTT
The DNA here is from genome assembly GCA_903632075.3 of Acanthosepion pharaonis. Taxonomy (NCBI): domain Eukaryota; kingdom Metazoa; phylum Mollusca; class Cephalopoda; order Sepiida; family Sepiidae; genus Acanthosepion; species Acanthosepion pharaonis. The sequence goes on along the minus strand of CAHIKZ030001421.1, from coordinate 476,445 downwards.
TTTGTGTTCTTAATTCTTAACAGTCTGCAATTTTAATGGAATAGTTGTTTTTGTTTAGAGGTATATCAACACCTCTACGAGTCATTTAATGCAGAAATCTAAATATTCTGTATGCAATTTTGTGCTTTCAACTACATATGTTTTGAACGTATTTTTATACTTTCAATGTAAACATTTTTTTTAGATATAAAGTTTGTAGATGATGAAATCTATTGTTGGTATTTTCAAAAAAATCTATTGTTGGTATTTTCAAAAAAATATATTGCTGGTAATTTTTTTTATAAAAATGTATATTTATACTTTTTAGTACTATATGGTCATTTTGCTATAAAAATGTATTGTTGGTCATTTTACTAACAAAATGTACTGCTGGTAATGTTAGTATAAAAATCAATTTTTATACTTTCCTAGTATTTTTGGTGGGTAGGGGTCACTATTTATCCATAGCTGGGACTCTAACAGGTGCTACCATTCTGTCATTTGAAATGAAAAAAGACATTTCCAATTTCCAAAAGAGACATACATCCGGAGTGAAATTTCGAATAAACTTTATTAGTTTTTATCAAGAACTGGGCTTTTGTCAATATGGTAGACAAATTTTGACTAAATCTTGGCATTACTTTGAAGCAGCACCAATTCTACTTCACACAATCTAAAAACACCAGGATTTTGTTAAAATTTGATGGCCCAAAACGAAAAAATATTAATCTTTTAATGGTCCTAATAATAAATCATTGATGAAGAGGAAGTAACAAATGGATAAAGTAATTTTTTGTATAAGGGTGGGGTTCCTTTTGATTTCTTTAAATATTTAACATTCTTTAACTGTTCTTTTGCCTGAAGATGGCACTGAAGCATGAAACAGACTGTGTTGCCCTCAGTGTCCACTGTTATATTTACATATGCTCTATCTCTGATATTCAGCACTTTTATCCATAAATATAGCATACCTTAATATATATATATATATATATATATATATATATATATATATATATATATATATATATATAAAAAAAAATTATGGCTTTTAGTGTGAACCTCCGGTTATGACTAGAGTCATACTTTCATAGGGTTTAACAAAAGGTGACTAAATTTAAAATTCAATCACTTTTTTTTTTTTTTTTAAAAAAACAAAAAACATTTTTTTTCTTCATCATGCAAATACAAGGCCCAGGACACTTCAGGATATATATATATATATATATATATATATATATATATTGGGGGGGCAGATTCACTTCCCAATGTCAGAATTTTTCTTTTAAATCCCTTATTGGTCAGGGGAAATGTTTTTTTTTTGTTTTTTTTGCTACATGTTCACCTAGTAGAAGGCTGAAGAACCACTCAAGGTAGATGATTACTGAATAAGGTTGTATGGACATGAAACAACAAAGTAAATGCAGATTATGAGGATGTGTAGGATAGATAATGGTTAACCATAGTCTTTAAGCGGTTAACATTGTAGTGATTGGGGTGCCTCTTGTTAACCATAGACTTTAAGCGGTTAACATTGTAGTGATTGCAGTGCCTCTTGTGAATCTCTTCCAGAAAGTAACTATTATAACTATTCCCTGTGTGTTTGTTTGTGTGTGTGTGTGTGTGTGTGTGTGTGTGTGTGTGTATGTATGTATATATATATATATATATATATATATAGTGTATTGGGGCAGCAGATCATTATTCAAACATATACTGTTAAATTTAACAGACAATGAATGTCTATTATGTTTGATCATGAGCCGTTCTAAGCTTTACATAGTGGCTTTAGTTTCAGGAGAAAATAAAGAAAAACTTTGGATATTTATTTTGTCAAAGGGTTTCTGCATTAACAATGTATCAAGACAAACACAGTTCTTTAGCAACACAGTATTTTTTTTTTGCAGGTATGTTTGTTAAACTTTGTCAAAAACTTTCCATGCCATGTCCTTTCAAGACATGAGTAATAAGTGCTCTCAAATACCTTGTTAATAACACTTAATAATGTATCATTTCAACACATAGGTGATCATGCCTCTCTGCACCTTCCTGTTTTTTGTTGCACTAAGTGATTTTTGACCAGTTACCGCCCCTCTTTGCAGCTGTTTTGCCATTCATTCATTTCTTCATTTATGTGCCATGATCATCCAAGAAATGGACGATCATGGCTCTCCACACCTTCCTGTCTTTTATTGCATTAAATAATTTTTGATCATTTATCACTGATTTTGTCATCCATTCATGCAAACTTATCAAGTAGGTGACTTGCTGTTTCCCCAGCTTGTCTTGTCATCAATATGACCTGTGAATGTTAAATTCTCCAGACCCTCTTTCCTCTTTATGTGACCCCAAAATGTCTTTCTGATTGTAAGTATAAGTTTCTTATTTTTTTAAGACTTCCTCATTGTTCATATGTTCTGTCCATTCTATTTTTAGAATTCATCAGTCAAACATCTGTCACTTCAGGTCTCTTCATGAAATTGTCCAGTATTCACAGACAGACGAAATTAGATATGATAAAATTCAGTACTTTTCCTTTGTTTTCTAAGGACATTTTCATATTTCTTGTTACACTGCTCAGTTTCTGGGATGCATCTTTGACTATTCCAAAGTGACTTCAGATGTCTTGTAGTTCCTATTTCCTAAAGACTTCCTTGTTGCTCACATATAATGTCCATAGAATTCTCAGCATTCATCATAACACTTCAGTAGTCTTTAATTTGTATCTAATGACATTTTTCAGTCTCTTATTATTTTGCAGAGTTTCTGGAAGGCATCTTACAGTTAACAGTTCTTTCTTCTTGCTTTCCCTTATTACATTATTAGGAGTTCTGTTAGTTTACCATCTAAGCTTTCTATCAACACTGTCCATGATATTCTTAGTATAAGATTAAGTATCAAACCATATAATAATTATCAATGTATATTTATTCATATATTTCCTGTCCTATCAGCAGGGAGGTAAATCAACTTAAGTTAGGAAATTCATGAGTGATTACTTCCCTTAAACATTTTAATAATCTATACAAAGAAAATATTTATCTACATTTAGACAAAATTAGTTCCCAAGCAAAATGAGCTGTTTAATTAATCAGTTCCTTTATTCCCACATTTCTTAGATTGCAGTCTTATTTGTTCAAGCCTTTCATGTGAGACATTCATGTACCTTTGTCTATTGAGTGATCATCTTGCTTCAACTTGGTTGTGAAACAGGCTTTGTCATCACTGTCTGTTGTTCTTTTACTATTTCTTTCTTTCAAGAGATATTTCCATTGCACTGTTATATTAAACTCATAAAATTAACAAGATGTTGACCAAAAAGCGATTTATGTAATACCGGGAGTAATCAATGAATCATAAATACCATTGAACATTTAAAAAAATATGAAGTGAATTGATTAATTAAATGGTTAATTGGTGTCTATTTTAGTTGTGAACTCTTTATCTCCACTTTGTTGAACTGTTTTTAATTAATTTTGTTCCTTTGTCTCCCATTTTCAAATTTCAACAATTTGTAATTTTTTTTGATATTCGGAGAACTGTCTATTAGTATAAGTGTGAATAAAGACAAAAGGGAAACTTTTCTTTACCAACTTGTTTTGTCCTGATTGATTTTAGCAAAGGTAAATGTAAGGATTTTATTTTGCAAGATGTATTTATAAACAGAAGTGACAGAAAAATATTAAGTTTACAAAACTTTTAAATTTAAGATCACTAAAAATATATTTAGGACTGTGAAAGTAAAGGTAAATTATGGGGGATTGTAAATGAGTATTTCTTTTAAGGAAAGGACTTATTTCAAAACATCTGGGCATAAGTTAACATTTTGGCAACACTCAATAGCAGCACTCAAGAATATGTCACTTAAATTATTTTCTCTTTTAATAAATGTGCCATTAATTTTTGTCTAAATTTCTGGGATGGGCAGTTATTATTTAAACTATATTCAAGCTATTGTCCTTATCGTTCCTTTGGTGTATATTGATCAATGTAACCTACAGGAAATTCTGAACTGAACCCCTTGTTTAATCCATGGAGGTAGACTGTTCTTGTTCCACTGCTCATGTCTATTGTTTAGTTCTTATTTTATTCAGTAAAACAGTTATTTAATTACAACTGCAAAAACTACTATAACCAAGATCAAATTCAAAAACCAACATAATTTTTTACAGTAATACCTTGTTAGTTGTCCTGTAGGACAACATGCTGATAAATTAGAAATTAACCCTAAATCCTTGAATTAGGTTTCAGTTGTTACTTCAACTGTTTTTCCATTGCTTCTGTGTCCAGTCAAGACTTACTGTCATTTGTCTCTTTCTTTATTAACAGCTCCCATATTGTATTCATTTCTATGCTAGGCCTACTAAGAGAGTCCTCATAGACTAGTATATGCAGTTGATTCTTTCAAATGTCTAACTCTCCAGTATTCTTCCTTGTCCAGTATTTTCACTTCATTCCACAAGGGCTGATGACTACTCCTTTCCTTCCAGACATGATCAGCCATTTATGATTTCAAAAATCTTTCAGCTTTTCTTCTTTTTGATGTTTTCTTCATCCAGCCTTTCTTTTCTTCTTCAGCTTGTTTTTATTTTTTTTATTTCTCTCCACCCTATAACAAGGAATTCTTGGACATTCTATCTCCTTTTTTTCAGTAGAATTGAATATTGTTCTGATGCTGTATGGATTGTGGATCTTCTGAATCTTTTCCGATAAACCCTTGACATAAGGTAGACAGACCATCTGTTGTTTATAAATTTGGTGACATATTAGTTGTGAGGTGCCAGGGGAGTAGAGCTTTGTAAGATATGAAGATTTGGGAGTTAAAAGAGATAGCAACAAAATTATGCTGATTAATGACTAAAACTTTGAAGAAAACAATTTTGTTTTCTTCAACTTACAAAATGGTTTGTCTTCTCCTTCTTTAAACTTAAACCCTTTTCTCATATCCCATTTCTGTGTTCTTCTCCTCCCAAGTGCAGTATCTGTTCTTACCTCATTTGAGATAGGAGAAGGTATCCAGTCCCTCCATTTTCTTCTCCACCTTTCTCATTGCACTTTGTAGAAGTTCAAGTTTGGTATAAAATCTCAATTTTAATTTTGAGTTGTGTGGATTGTGTAATTTTAGTTGGTCTATATGTGTATGGATTCCCATAACCTTGTATTAAACAGAGGGGACACTAATTTTAATAACAAATTTGTCTCGACCCTGATATAAGTTGGGGATACACAGACATAATTTAGCTTCACATTATTTGTATTAATGATTAATTTTCATACACTTTTTTTTCTTGAAGCTAAATTTTTTCTGTATTTTTAATTTCTTATATCAGTTGGACAAAACGTTATTAAGCAATTTACTTGTCCACTCCATTAATACAAGGTTATTGGTTATCCAATACACATCCAAAAAAAGTCAGGTCCCCACAACCAACATCATGCTGTTGTTGATATTCCACCGACAAATCCATCTTTGGTGCAAAGAGGAGGGGGATTATTCTATCGGGTTGGAATTCCCAGGACCAGGTATGCCTTGATTTTTTTTTGTTGTGTATCTGTCTTTTGTAGACATTTAAAGCAGAATTAAGAGATCAAAGAATAACTTTTCTTCAAGCAGGTATAAAATATTAACATCATGGCAGATAAAAAGATAAGCATTTATTTTCCCGTGTCATTAGTGATTTACTAAAAATAGCTTCGATGTGGCACATGGCTGTAAGTGTGGGATAACTTACTGCCCATTAGGTCATTATAGTGATTTAGTAAGCATAGCTTACATGTGGCACAAGGCCAAAAGTATGGAGCACCTAGTGAGGATCGAACTCACTACTAAATCATAATTGATCTAGCAGACAAGTTTGCTAACCATGACACCACATTGAAGTGCCCTAAATGATTTTCTAAGTGTAGATTAAAAAAATTCAAATCAAAAAGTGTGGTTTAAATTATTTACAGAATCAAACACAGTCATAACTGATCCACTCAGACAAGCTTGTTAACCATTACATCACATCAAAGTGCTCTATCCATGTCATATTCCTTATCAGCCATTTACATATTGTGATTACAACATAAGCAGTAACTTAATTTGCATAACAATTTTTAAAATCATATCTAATAAATATTTCATTTGTATTTACAGTTCGTGACAGTATCAGAGATGAAATTAAAATTTCTATTATTGCATTTGAAGTCTTTTGTAGCAACAAAGACTTTTTGGAAGAACTGAATACAGAGAATTGGCGCATATAGTGTGCCACAAGGTCCCCAAATGACCTTCCTCAGGTTTTGAATTCAGAGTTATCCTCCTCCTAGACCAGTTGCCAGGCAAGGCTATAGGTCCCAGTCAGTTCTGCTTAGTGGGAGTGCAGGGGTAAGAGAAGAGATGGATTTCTACTTTACCCAATGTTATTTTCATGTAAGTGAATGTTACAAAATTGACTGGAATTCAAACTCAGCTTCCTGTTTCCTCAATCTGAGCTGTTAACCAGTACGCCACTGTGCCTCCATGGTTAAAACTGTGTGTGTAATTGTATATTTTGCTTTGGTTTCAGCCCCAAGCAAGGTGATAATGCCACTAAGATGCACGGGGCTTTTGAGAGTGAAAGAAAGAGAATGATAAAAACTTTAGAAGGAACCAGAAACCTAATCCTAATCAGGAAACAAGGAATAAACCTCTAGTACTGTTGAAAAGACCAGTGTGGAGTGTGAACGAGATGATATAACATTACTCTCTCTCTCTCTCTCTATATATATATATATATATATAGTTAATTAAAAATTATGTTGCTGTGTGTGTGTGTGTGTTCTGCATATGTGTGAATGAATAAATTAGAAAAGAGGAAACAATGTGTATTTTTATCAAAATCCTTTCATATTTACAAATATTTTTTCAAACTTTCTTGCCTTATTTAATTGTAATATACAGAAAAATATTTGTGAATATGAAAGAATTATGATAAAAATAAGCAGACATAATATTTTTAATTTATTCAACCAGACATGCTAAAAGAGAATTTGCTACCTAAATTCACTATATATATATATATATATAAAAACTCAACCTCTATTAGATTAATTCACCAGAAATACATTTTTCATTTTGCAATCTTATATTTTATACCAGGTGTTTTTGGGTTAAATCAAAATTTCACTCAACAATTTTTTCCTGCCTTGCATGAAAATATACTAAATAAAAAAAAAGAGAAATATATAGCTATCTAAGCAGGCACCTGTGCAACTGACCCCCAAAAGTAAGGAATGATCTACAAGCTGTAACGGGTTGGGGTAAATGAACAAAAGGTCAGTCCTTCATAGGTAGTTATTAGTGAGGTCATTGAGAACACATTTTAGTACTATGGTCACAGCCAGTTCTTGAGGAAACCAAGCCCTATTTTGATAAAGGTACATGTATGCAAGAAATGGAGCTGGGTAGAGAGGATGAAAGAAAAGAGAGAGAAAAAAAAAAGGGCAAACATGGACCTTTGTCCCCATGATGAGACCTTGTGTCAAAAGGAAGATTTTTCCCATGACACTGCTTTATTAACTAACTTCAATTCTTTGGAAATGTTTATTTTAAAAAGCAATGATAAGAATTGGAATAAAACTTAAACATATGAAATGAATTCATAAGTATTTTTTTTTTGTTCTTGAGAATTAACAAAAGTATTAAACACTATTTATTTGTTAGATAGTTTATTTAAAAGAATAATTTTATATTTACAACATTCTAAAAACTAATACAATTAAAACAAATGCAATGCAATATTTAGCATTTACCAATTTATAAAGAAATAAATTCAGATTTTTTATGTAAATTTATAGACATTTATTAAATTAAAATATGTTAAGCTATAAAGGAAATCCTTATTATTTGCCATTTTATAAAGTTTGAATCAATTGTAAACCATTCCAATAAACAATCTAATAAATAGTGTTTATTATTTTTGTTGTCAATTCTCAAGAACAAAGAAAATGTATAAATTCACTTTTATATGTTTACAATTTATTCCAATTTTAAGGTAGTTAAAAAAGTGGTGTCATGGGAATACCATCCTTTTGACCCCCCACTTTTATGGGTATGAGGGTCCATGTTTGCCAAAAGAAAATTTTAAAATTTTGTTCAGCAGTAACTTATATAAAAATTTTTGTTTTGAAAATTGAAAAAAAAACCAAAAAAACCCTGATTTGACTGAAGACAACTGTTAATAAAAACTACTATAATTTTTGGAAATAAAAAAATAAAATAAAAATAGACCTAAAAAATTTAAAAATTATCCCCCGAATAAGTCAAAATGTAAAAGGGTTAAAGAAAAGAAGAAAAAAGACAAAGACCCTCTAAAACACCATTTGAAGAAGGTTTGCAAAATTATAAAGCTCTTCTAAAAAGGTGCAAAAAGTACCCCTAAGAAAATGTTTAATATGCAGATTTAAAACTGTCTATATTTATAGAGAAAAGAGTGCTCAGCATCAGAGATAGAGCAATTATAGATGTGGACACAGGAATGAACACTGCTTGGTGCACTATCAGTTTCATACTTCAATGGAATCTTGACAAGCAATAAAAAAATGTATATATATATATATATATATATATATATATATATATATATATAAAGTATTATTTTTAATTGGTAAATATTTTTTTTTAAATTCTTAAATTGTGAAATTAATGACAACTGGCCTAGCTCAAGAAATGTGACCCCCAACGGGAAATTAATTTGTTTTCCTGCTTTCCATCAAAACCCCACCCAGTCTCTCTCTCTCTCTCTCATATATATATATATATATATATATATATATATATATATCTTAGTGGTGAATCCAGGACATCAATGTTTGCTGGGCTCATTACAATCTTTCACAAAATATACAATTGGTATAACTTAGATGCTAAAATAATTCCTTTACTCTAACTAAAACATAATTTTTTAGAATCTCTGTGCATGAAATTAAAAAAAAACATTTTG
>CAHIKZ030001421.1:420000-465000 GCA_903632075.3 Acanthosepion pharaonis | reverse complement strand
TTAGCTGATTGATATTATATTCAAAAATCCAAATTCGTTTTGTAGATGAACCTTTTTTTTGTAATCGTTCATTCCACTCATCAGGAGGTATCAGCAATTGTTTGCCTATTCTCTCATTTTTTTTTATTTTTACATGAAGTTAAAAGAAAATAACTTATGCACATTTTTATGTTAGGCTAACTTTTTGGTGTGAGCTGCTCGTGTAACAGCAGCAAGAAAACTAGTGTGATCAAGCTCCAAACTTTGATCATGTGACCACAATAGTACCAACTACAAATGTGATGTCTGTCACCTTATTAATGAGTGACACCATTATTGAAAAAGTTTGATCCATAGTTTTAGTTCTCATGATAATGACAATGGCTCTTGGAGCCAGCAGGTGACAGGCAATGCTTATTGCAGACATGGAAAACTAAGTTGTCCTGTACAGGACCTGGCCTGTTTTGTAGATTCTTTTCAAGATTTTTATGTGATGGGTGAAACTGAAATGGTCAACTGAAATATAATTTAACCAAATGCAGGTCAGCATTGATTTTTGGGACACAGTACTTAATGACTTATACATATAGTATATATATTATTTTTTTTTAAGATCCCAAAAATGTAAAAATTCATACACAGTTACTATACACACACACAGACACACACACTTTATTTTAGGATATTACATTGAAAAACATGTCAAAATTGTTACACAATTAGTTGTGTTTTGATGTGTATCAATGCATATCATCAAGCAATTTTAAGTTACTGGCAAGTGAATGATTTATTCAGGCTTTTAAATCTGAATAAATCATTCACTCGCCTCAAAACATAACTGTAATTGCGTAACAATTTTGACATGTTTTTCAATGTAATATCTTAAAATAAAGAATATTGCTCTAGTTTGTATTGAGCCCTCTTTTAAATTAAGGGTTATGAATGTTGTAATTGTACTCTATTCATTCTCATTTTACCTGGTGATTATATATATATATATATACACACACAACTCATGGCCTGATGATTGCATCTAGCATGAAACAGATATATATATATGTGTGTGTGTGTGTGTGTGTGTCTGGAGATATTGAGACAAAGTGGGAAAGCTTTTTAAAGACTTATTTTAGGGAAAATAGATTAGGATTTTTGAGGATAAAAGGGGCAATAGATTAAATTACCTTAGCAGATTCAAAGGTTTGCATAATAATTCTTTCATTGGTAGTTTATTGTAATAAGTCTGACCAAAATTCTTAATAAACGCCAGTCTGATGAGGAGAGAAAACAATTCACTAAAAAGATGCATTGAGTATTCACTAATCTTACAATTATCAACAATAAACCTAAGACCAGAACCATACATAATATCACAAAAGCAATAATAGAATAATGGGTTTGGCTTGTTTTATGGCATATCAACACATCAATGGGTTATTTAATGCTGACAACTTTTTTTTCCTGGTAATATTGTTTTGCCAAAAATCTATTTCTGGTAATAATGTTTTTTTAAACTTATTTTCACACTTTCATAAGGCTTTTTACCTCAGTTTTGGGGTTAACTATTTGCCCATAGCTGGGACCCTAACAGGGGCTACTACCCTGGGTTAGGGCGGACCTGGGAACACCAGCAATTAAGAGGTGGTACCACACTCCTCAAAACCTCCTGAGCAGAAGCCTTGCTGTTGGACATAGTTTATCATCTTACCCAAGATGGAGTAGCACAATGGAGCATACAAACTAGTAGAGATAAACAAAATTAAAAAGACCTACTCAGAAAAGACTGATTTAAATTCTAATAGTTATATAAAAACAAAGAAACACTTTCTGCTCTTTGGTCGTCGGATCTGATGAGGTAATTTATTGCCCCTTTTATTTAAAAAAAAAAAAAAAATTCCAATGCATTTTATTTAGACTGTTTTGTCTTTCATTCCAACCTGTTGAAACTATCATGTCAGTGAAATGTATAGTTTATATATATATATATATATTATATATATATATATATATATATATATATATATATATTTATATATATTGCTTAATTTTTTTTCAAATTAATTGCAATCTTCAAATGCTGATTGAAAACTTTATTTCATTTTATATAATAAAAACTTATTAACATTAATATTCCATGGTCATGGAATATTAGTTTTAAGCCTTTTTTATTATATCCTTAAAAAGAAACTGGACATTGAGTTCTACCTGGATTCTATCCTTTGAATTTTTTTTTAAAAATATACATGTATGTGTGTAGCACCTATGTATATATATTTATATATTTTGCATATGTATGTGTATATTTACCACTAATATTATATATATATATATATATATATATATATATATATATATATATATATATATATATATATTTCGAATATATAAAACATATTTCACATATTATTTATGGGGGTCTTTCAAAAATCAAAATAAAAATGACTTGCAAATGAAATTTTCCCCCCAAAAAAAAACATATATGGGTTATTTTTTAGATTTTTCACATGGTTTTAAATTTTATCCGGAAAATACTAAAAATTCAAAATTTCTGATTTGGAGAAAAATTTCTCCATTGTATGATATGCAAATTTATTTCTTTTATATTTTGGCAAAAATTCCTGATGAGTGGACTGAACAATTATAAAAAACCAAAATTTATGAAAATATGGAGTTAAAAAGTGCTAAATATAACATCAACCTAAAAGGACAAATTTTATATTATTTGTATTAATTTATATTCCATTTCTAATGACTCCATAAATAAAAAATTATAAAAAAAACAAAATTTAATTATTTAAATTTTTTTTGTCATTTTTTCATTGTATTTCATTAGTGATCAATTTGATATGTATGTATATATATCAGAATTTCCAAGACTTTATGAAATTAAAACGAAAATTCTATAAGAAAAAATCAGTGGAAAAAATAAAGCCAATTTGTAAAAAATATTTTTTAAATTGAGGAATTTTTTGGCTTAATATTTTTATTTTTAGGCATATTTAAAAAAAAGAGAAAAATTGTTAAAGCAATGACATATGTACTTATTCCATGTTTAGCCATATAAAACATTTACGTGTAATGTCAAAAATTCATAAAATTACTGTAATTTAGAATTTCTTTTTGTCTATATACTTAATGATTATAACACATAATTAATTATATAAAAATATAATTTATTTTTTTCAAAATCATTAAAAGAATCTATTTTGAAAATATGGATATTAAAAAAATTGTCCAAAAATGTATCAGCAGCCTGATCTCCCCTACTTACTAACAGGATATTCTGTCATTATGGTAACATAAGACAATTTCATTTATTGCTATCAAGTAATACGTTGTTATAACAATAGAATATTTCATTACTACAAACAAGAAACTGGGCTGCATGACCAATAAATATATAAAGTAACATTTTTAGCAATGTTTAACCTTTGTCCCCAACAAAAACAGTGCCTGAAAAGGATGTTTTTCCCTTAATACCACTATTATTTTAACTATCTACACTCCTTGGCAGTGGTTGTTTTAAAAGTGATTAGAAATGGAATAAAACCGAAACATGAATGTGAATTTATACATTTTTTTTTGTTCTTGAGAATTTAAAAAAAAATATTAAGAACTATTTATTAGATTGTTTATTTAACAAGAATAATTTTATATTTATTTCATTCTAAAAACTAATTACAATTAGTAAAAAAAAAATAATATCTATTATAATTAAAATATAAAGATATAATTTTTATAAAGGGATATCAAGAAAGAAAAAATCTTATATTCTTTTGTTTCATTTATTTATATACATTAACACAGGCTTTAATTTTATATTTCCAGAGAAAATCTCATATATCCCCAATTTTTTATTTAATTTAAAAAAAAAAATTGAAAAAACATGAAAACAATTTTTTATTTATAAACATTTACTAAATTATTGAAATATGCGAACTATAAGGAAATCCTTATTATTTACCACTTATAAAGTTTGAATCAATTAGCAATTAACTGATGTTTTACCAACCAAACCAATAAACAATTTAATAAATAAATAGAATAAATAAATGGAATAAATGAATAAATAAATAGTGTTTATTATTTCTGTTGTCAATTCTCAAGAACAAAGGAAATGTATAAATTCACTTTCATCATATGTTTACAAATCTAATCATTGTAATTTAAAACAAACATTGTCAAGGAGTGAAGGTAGTTAAAATAATAATAATCTTTAAGGGAAAAACTGTTTTTGACTTTTTTTTTTGATCTGGACATAAGGTTTTTTCTTTTTTTAAATTTTTTTTGCTATAGAAAAGATTATTCTGATATCGTTTGAAGAAAAATCGGATTATTGAATAAATCAAGGAAAAAAGAATTTAAATGGATTAATTTCAAGTAAAAAGAGGAAAACTTAAAAGAACTGCAAAATTATTATGTTTTGATGATTTTCTTAATTTTTTTGTTGTTGTTTTTTATATTCAATTCATTTTTTCTTTAATACATCTAGAAAGGAAAAAAAAAAAAAAGAAAAATGAAAAAAGTAAAATAAATATGAACTATTGCAATAAAAGTTTTTTTTTTTTTTTTTTCAAAAAATTTGTTCTTCCAAAGAAAAGTTTAATTAAAAAAAAAAAAATAATTGTTTTAGGCTTCAATAGTAATTGTTACCAAAAATCATTTTAATACCTGAACATTCCAACAAGTCCCTATGAGCCCTGATTTGTTTTCAGAATGAAATAAGTTATGATTATAAATGATTTATTTAGGATTTTAAATCAATATAAATGTTAAAATATTAAAAAAAAAAACAAAAAAAAAACAAACTTCTTTTTAACAATGATAACTCTAGAATGAAATATATACGATTATAAATGATTAAATTATGATTATAATTCAAAATAATGTTAAGATAAATTTATTTACTCCTTTTCAAAAATTAAATCCATTTGATGACCCCTGAATAAAATATATACAATGATAAATAATTTAATTAACAGTACAACTCAATATATTATAATAAGGCAAAAATAAATAGATTACTTTTTTTCTAAATATACCTTGAAAAATTATAGATTGATGGTAAATGGCAGGAAATACTGTGTGTGTGTCAATGTGTGTATATATATATATATATATATATATATATATATATATATTTAGAGAAATAATTTAAACTTCATGTTAGATGGCCTGATTAATGCATCTAAAATGAAACAGACTGTATTGAATTTAGTTTGACATCTATGTTCATCTTTTATACTTTTTTCTAATTAAAAATCTATCTTGTTGATATTGAATTTTTAATAGGATAAAATTATAAATCTATTTAAAAAGATATATATATATATATATTTAATATATAATATCAAACACATATCTCTGAAATATTGGTTGATGTCATTTAAATCTGAATTTCATTAAAGCCATTTTATTTCTTCATGTCAATAACATGTTTTTTGTCAAATTTTTTTTATTTTTAAATTTTTGAAATTTGTTGTATTTTTCCATATTTTGGTTTATTTATTTTATGTTCATCATCAATTTTAAACCATGTTGATAAAGAAATAAAAAATATATATATATATATATATATATAATATAATGAAAAGATTCTACTTTTAATTATCCATTTTCATGATAATTTATTTAAATAAAATAATATATTTATATTTATAAATGAAACGGATAATTGAAAAGGCAAAAATTTTATTATCATTATATTAATATAATTTTATTTCTGAAAAAAAGTATATTTATATCCTCCTCAGAATTATAATCTTCCAGTTAAACTGGTAAGATATAATATATATATATATAGATAAAATTAACCCAGGAAAACAAATATTCATATACATATAAATTTTTAATTTATTTATTTCCAACTAATGAATAAACATACTTTTCATATAATTAACTGTACACAGATGCATAATAACTAAATATGCATAGAAAACAGAAAAAAATTGATTTAATAGAAATAAATCCCATTTATCCATTTTAATGGGTGAAAAAAAATTCGTACAATAAAAAAAAATACATAATCTTCATTTAATACTTTTTAGAATAGCCATTATTCACTTCTACAGCAACCAACCTCTTTCTTGTAGTTCTCAATTAATGATTTGTTAAATTTTAGTTGGTATTTTGTTCCATTCTTCTTCATATATGGTCTTCAGATCTGGGATGTTTGTTGGAGCTCTCGATTGGATTTGAATTTTCAAATAATGCCACAGATTCTCGATTGGGTTTAAATCTGGGGACTGACTTGGCCATTTCAGGATATTTACATTATTTTCAGCAAGCCATTTCTTCATAGATTTTGCAGTGTGTTTAGGATCATTATCTTGTTGGAAGATCCAATCAGGAGGAAGTTCAAGATTTTCAACCAAAATCATTAAATTTGCTTCCAAAATATTTTGATATGCTGCAGGCATTCATTCTACCATCTATTACTGATATATTGCCAGTACCTTTTGCAGAAAAACATCCCCAAAAACATGATGCTGCCACCACCAAAATTCACTGTTGAACTGTGTTTCTTTTTTTTGAAGGCATTACCATCTTTCCACCATACATGATTTCTAGAATTACGTCCAAACAACTCAATTTTGGTTTTGTCTGTCAATAATACTTTTTCCCAATACCATTTTTCCTTATCCTTAAGTTCACGAACGAATTTCAATCTGGCATCCCTGTGTCTTTTCAATAGCAGTAGATATTTCCGAGGAGAGCATGACTTTAGATTGTTCCTATGAATTTCATTGCTTATTGTCTGTTTAGTGACACAGATTCCTGATGAAAGCAAATCATCCTGCAACTCTTGATGAGTAACCATTGGATTTTGTTTAATTTGACACATTAATTTCCTCGAAGATCTTGAAGAAATCTTCCGTGGAACACCTGTTCTTTGGTTTTCAACAGTTTTGAGTTTTTTATACTTTGCAATGAATGAAATAATGGTAGTAAATGGAATATTCAGGTTGTCTGAGATTTTCCTGTAACTTTTACTTTCTTTTCAGAGCTTAACAATCAGTTCTTTTTGCAAATTTGTCAATTCTTTACCTCTTGCCATGATGAAAACCTTCTTGCACGAATATCAGTTACAGAATGTTCTGTTTGTATTTTTTAGGCTAAAAATAACTACTGATAACATTATTGGAACATTCTAGAATATTCCACTTGAATAATCTAAAGTATTAAAGCAATTTAAATGTTTTAAAATCTGAAATTTGCATTGTATGAATATGTTTTTTACCCATTAAAATGGATAAATGGGATTTATTTGTATTAAATCAAATTTTTTTCTGTTTTCTATGCATATTTAGTTATTATACATCTGTGTACAGTTAATTATATGAAAATATGTTTATTCATTAGTTGGAAATACAATAAATTAAATTTTTTTATATAAATATATATATATTATTAACAGATATGATATATATATAAATATATATATAATAATATGTAATATTTATATATATATATATGGATATATATATATATATAATATGTATTTTTATTGTCATCCATTTTTATATATTATAAAATATTTTTTCAAATTTTTATTTTTTAAACAAAGTTAAAATATATATGTTTAATATTTATTAAATAATTATTAATATAAATAATAATATATATATATATATATGTATTTATAATATTATTTATATATATATATATTTAATATATTAAATCAAAATTTATTTTATATATATATTATTCATATATATATTAGGATATTATATATTTATTTATATAATTATAATTTAATATATTGATATAAAATAATTAAAATGATATATATGAATATATATATATAAAATTATATATATATATATATATTTATATCTATAATATTATTTGCAAATTTTTGAAAAGATGGGAGAAATAAAATTAATTTATCTAAAAACCAACAGAAATTTAATAAGTCATTTTTTTTTCAGACTCCTCTTTTTCTGTTAATGATCCAAATATTGAATTTTCAAAAGATAATATATATATATATATATATATTTATTTGACAAATTTTTTAGAAACATATCTATTTTACATTTGAATATAAAAAAAAAGCAGATTTGAAAATTTCAAGAGATTGTATTTGAGGGATTTTTTCTTAAATTTTATTCATCCTTAATTGATCTGCAAATGTTTTCATGGCTGAGATGGTTAGTTGTAATTATGGAAAATATGATGGTACCCTTCCCACAGGGAGATTCAACAGGTTCAAATTTGCCAGAGAGTTTTTATATTTTTGTTTAATAAGATTTCTTCAATATTCAGGCCAATAGATAAAAATAAATCGATATACTGTTTAATAAATATGTGAAGTATCTACTCATACATGAGTGTTCACTATAAATAATGTTTAACGTGTGATTATATAAGATATCGGACAAATAGGAAACGTATATCAATCTAAAACTAAAAATCACTTTTAGTAAAGATTCACCAGAGAAAAACAGATGAAAAGATAGAAATTTAATAAAAATGAAACATGATTGATGCAAGTTTCCTGTTTGTTTTTTTTTTATCTTATTATCATGTCAGGTTCAGGTGCATATTTGATCTTTTTTAAAAGCTCAACAATGATATATATATATATATATATATATATATATATGACTGAATGGGTAAATATATATAGGTATATGAGCAAGCAATCGTATATAAATACTCTGTAGTGTGAGAAAAAATAGTGCTCAATGTAAAATAATTACTTGCATTTAAAGTATATTAAGAAATATACATAATGAAAAATATTATGTATATTTTTAATATATATATATATATATATATATATATATATATATATATATATATATATATTATATATAAATTCAACACTTTTATAAATAAATTTTTTTGAAACACCTAATTTATAAGCTTTCTTTTAAATATCAAATCATTTATGAGATATATAATTAGCATATGTAGTTTGGCCCTAATTATTAAATTTTACATTCCAAATTTATAAATATATTTTTTAAATAAATGTTTTTTTAAAAAAAATTCATATACAAAAATGTTGAATGTGTGTGTTTATAAGGATATATATATATATATATAGATATTTATTTATATAAATGGATTAAAAAATAATTATTTTAATATATTTTCAATTTATTTGTATATTTTTATAGATACAAATATTTAAATCCAAATGTTTTACTTATTATAAAACAATAAAACAACAAGATCAATTTTAAATATTAAGAAATTTCTTTTAGAAAAATATGTATATATCCTGAATGGAATCAAACCTGTATCCTTGTAGAACTTCATTAATGTCCGTTTTAAAAAAATCATGGAACATTTTTTAGTCTAAAAGCAAAATTTAAAAATGCTAACCAGACAAAATCCTTCATTTATAAAATGATATAAATTCACAGGCTATAAGAACTCTAAATGAAGGATACAGGTTTGATTCCTGTTTTAGGAAACATATTTTTCAATGAAATTTCTTGGAAATTCAGAAGAATAAAATGTTAATTAATAAAAATTATAAACAGAGCACTTATTTAAATATTTGTGTCTATATGAATAACGTAAAATTAAAAAAATATATTAAAATTATTATATATATATATATATATTATATATATATATTTTTATTATATAAAAACAAATTGTAATGAAAAATTTAATTATAGATCAGTGTATGTTAAGACTCTTCCAATGAAAGTATGAAACCACCTCAACTTTTAATTTCTAACAAAATTTTATTTTCATGATATTTCACCTAAACAACCAACATATTTCCTTATAGTGATGATTCCTAAATAATATTTTTCTTTAAAAAAAAAAAAAAAAAAAAAAATATTAAATTTTTAATTATAAAAAACATATGCAATCAAATTCAATTATTAAAACAAAAAAACAAACTAAATATATATATATATATATATTACAGCTTCAAGTGGAAAAAGAAATTTTGGCAATTGGATTGTTTAGGTTTTAAAGACAAACAAAGAATGATCTTGCATAAAATTTCCCAAAGAAGACATCTTTAAAAAATCTTCAGTTTTTAATTGAAAACATTTTTACAAATAGTTGTTTAATGGCATTTACACTCTTTGAAATTATTCATTTTATGATACATATAAAATTTAAATATATAAAATATATATATATAAATATTCACCTATTCTTGCATATTTTTTGTAATAAAATAAAAAAAATTGAATTATTAGGAATTCAAATTATCAATTAATATATAAACATACTAATTGCTTAATGCTGGACAATAATGAAATCTACAGAAGAAATATTATTTATATATTATAATTAAAACAAACACTTTATTATATACAGGCTATTTATATTATCATACAATATTCTCAAATTTAAAAATTGCTGTCTCATCACTCATTGGCCTTTAAAAAATTGCATCTAAATATGAAACACATTAAATGTTGATATTCAATATATATATATATTTATATCATATATCTGTATCTGATATTGATCATATTTATTGTTATAGTGCGTTTGCAAATTTCATTAAAAATGAATGACAAAATACTTTGGTTAATTTTTTTATTTAATTTTTTGTGTTCTTAAAAAGTTTTTCAAAAAATATTTATAAATCATGTAAAAAATTCAAATAAATCTGTTTTTCTCAAAAGCATATATATTAAATATTTTAGATATCTTGTTCAAATATGATTTATTTTTTTTTTTTATGAATGTATAAAATTTCTTTTTATGTATTTATACAAATAATATATATATATAAATACATATATTATTAAATCTAAAAATAAAATCTTCCTATATAATATATAAAAAATAAATGAAAAATTTATACAGAATATATAGACAATTTCTATAAAAATGTCCATATAAACATATGTCCAAAAGGCCATCGTTGTACCTCAACACAGCAACTCATAACAAATGTTCAAAATGTCCTCTGCTTGCTTCTACACACGCATGCACTCGTTGGATCCTTGACTGGTGGACCCTTTCAAATACCCCCACTTGGTGTCAAAGTGTTTTGCAGGCCCTCATGACATGTTGATGACGCATCTCTGCATTATTAATGTCTGCTGTATAAGCCAATTGTTTTAGGTGATCCCACTGATAAAAGTCCAAAGGTTTGAGGTCGGGAAGACGTGCAGGCCATGGAACTGGTCTTATCCTACCTATCCATCTTGCATGGTAGATGTCAGCCAGTGCATCGCAAACAATGTGACTAAAATGTGCTGGAGCCCCATCATGCATGAACCACATGCATTTTTATATTAGCAGGGGTACATCCTCTAGCAGGTCTGGAAGTGTGTTCAAAATAAAGTCCCTGTAGACAGCTCCTGTAAGACGTGCTGGGAGAACATATGGACCTACCAGACAGTCACCTACAATTCCAGCCCACACATTAATCGTAAACTGATGCTGGTGTCTAGCCTGTATTGTACCATGGGGATTCCGATCCACCCACAAATGTTGGTTGTGTAAATTTGTTATTCCATCTCTTCCAAATGTTGCCTCATCCATAAACAAGACTGAAGAGACAAACAATGGATCGGCAGTTTGTGCAATAAACCATCGGCAAAAGTTCTCCCATGGTGAGTGATCAGAGGGCGAAAGACCCTGCACATTTTGCAAATGATATGGATACAGGAGCTGCTCTTGAAGTACCCTCCATGCGGTACTATGAGATGTACAACATGCTAGGGCCACTTGACATGTGCTGATACCTGGATCGTCTCCGACAGCCTGTAGAATGTGTTCTTCGTGGTCAGCCGTACGAACGGATCTCCATCTTCCTCAATCCATAGTTTGTGGTGCCACAGATCCTGTCTCAGCAACACGACGATAAACAGCAGCAAAAGGTTGGATGACTCAGCTGCCTTCGGTCTAGAAATGCAATCTGATACAGCTGTGCAGCCTCAAGTCCATTACCATTCATGCGGCCGTATGTAAAAAATCATATCTGCCTGCTCACGATATGAATATCCTGCCATTGTTAAATGGAACACTTCTCAGTTAACTCACTACTACACATGTTAAACATTGAAGACAGACTAGCCACAAATGTACACGAATGACAAATGTAACCTAGTCTACATGGCAACACAGCACATCTACCATAAACTTTCTTTAAAACTTAATAACTCAAAACAAAGGATTTGCGGACATATGTTTATATGGACTGATAAAAAGCTATATAAACAATATATATATATATATCATATATATTGAAATGCTGTAGGGTCCCTGAGTAGCTGAATTTGTCCCTTAATATATTTTGTCTGGTTATGAGAAGTACCTCTCATTAAAAATAGCCTAAATATATATTTTTTTTGATTTAAATAAAGTTCATATGTCCCTCAACTTAAAGGTTCACTTTGGTCATGGATATTTGTCCACTGGTTACATTGTCAAAAAGGTTGCATAATGTATTTCATATAAAGAAACCCTTTTTCCAACAATGCTGTTCCATTCCTAAATGGTCGCCACATAATGTGAGGCCCCAATTGTATTTTTGTGCTAAATGGCCATTGAACCTAGAAGAAGGTTCAACACCCTTTGACAAATCTTGTTTTTAATCTTGCTGGGTGTCTAGCCATTCCTCTCATCAGAAAAACCTGGTTGGGGAACTGGTTTAGTCACTAATGATATAATCACACTGGGGGTAGTATTGGGTTACATGGTATCAGTACCACTCGAAGAGTCACCTGATATAATGTTAAACAACAATAACTAATAATAAAATAAAACAATTACAACTATAATGAAAAATATGTTACTCCCCTCCTTTTTTATTTTTTATTTAATAGAACTTAGCAACAACATGTTTTGTTTTAATTATTTTCTTTGTGATTAAGAACTTAAATTTTTTTTTGCTTAAATTTTTTTATCCAAAATATTCGACATCCAAATTGCTGACATTAAATTTTCTTGGTCATCTACGTCCATTATTAATTTTTAAAATATTGTTTTTTTTTATTTCTATTTGGGTTGTTTGCAATTGATGGGTTAGTTATTTGGGGAGGGATTGGCAGTGGTGGTGGGTGGAGCTCAAACAATATAAAAGCAAACTGCAGACAAAAAGGGAACCACCAAAAATGCACATAAAATAATTTGTAGGGGTTTTTAGAGTGCTGAAAATTCTTAGCATTAAATATGTTCCCAAAATCAGTATTCTGAGGCTTGGTCATTTAAGAATATTGGTTTTGGAAGTGGAAGAAATTTGAGAACTTTTTTTTTGGGGAAATGCATAACTGCACATTTAAACAATAAATGCTAAGACAAACAGCAACTGTTTATTCAATTACTGATTTTTTGAAATGCTAGAGATTAGTGTTTTCTCCCCAAAAAAAAACTATACTTTGGAATGCTGATTTTCAAGGAAAGAAAGCCTTCCACATTAGCATAACCCAACCTTCTTACATTATTCCAATTCAGGTTTGGTTTCTTAACCAAACTGCGTAACCATCAAAGAGAAAACTTGCTTTATGAGTGAGCTGGTATTGGTGTCAGGGATCAGGGCTCAAGGTGAAAGCCAAAATTTTATACACTGACTCAAATATATCTTGTATATCTGACACAAAGTGGAAGGATTAAATTGAATCAATTGCTAGATGAAAGTTGGTTTACCATGTCATGCTAGATAATTTTTTTTTTCCAGAATCTTGCACATTTATAAGTCCACCATTTGTCCAGGCATTGAATATTGCTGTCACATCTGGGCCAGTGCTACTGCTATGTATTTGGAGATTCTTGATAAAATCCAAAGAAGAATCTGCAATGTTATTGGTCCTGACCTGGCATCTTGGTTTCAGTCCCTGTCTCACATCCATAATGTAGTTTTCCTGTGCAGTTTCTATAAATATATTTTCATGGTAACTGTGACCTTTCCTCTATGGTCCCTAGAGTTTATGTATTTAAGTGCAGTACTAGATTGGTGGTAAGGTCTCATTATTTTACAGTTCAAATTGTTAGATGTAACCATAAATTCTATGATAACAGTTTCTTGCACTTCTTGCTTGTGGAACTCTCTTCCAGCTTCTTGCTTCCCAACCAAATTTGATCTTCAAAAGTTCAAATGCAATATCAATTGTTATATTCTGTCTTTTTACTTCTTATTTTTTTATTATTCTCTCTTATTAATAATAGTTTTTCTCATATTCTCTAACACTCAGTAACCCCTTGTATTCTAGTGGCATTATTGCCTTTGATCTTCAAAAGTTTAAATGCAATGTCAATTGTTATCTTCAGTTTTTTTAATTCATGTTCTTTTATTGTTCCCTCTCCTTAATAATACATTTTCTCATGTTCTCTCACATACTGTAAGCCTCTGAGTGGCTTTATTGCCTTGCTTGGGGTGAAATGATTAAAATAAAAAAAATAAAAATATGCTGGCCCTTCCTATTCAGAAGATTGTTACTACACAATCTTCTTTGCTTATCTGGTCTTGTAAGATTGGTAATCATAAGTAAAAACCAACAGTTAGGATAGGTAAGAAAAATTATATTTTGACGTCTACCAAACGTTTTATTTTAATATTGCTCAGTATCTTTACAGGTGCATTAACAACAAGATTTGTTAATCTCTCAAGCCACTGTCAAGCAAGTCATGCCTCAGAGTTACAAAAAAAAAAAAAACCCCCAAAAAAACCTAACTTCATCCCAAACATGACCTTGTCTTGCAAATACAGAAGCTTTTATCTGTCTACATCTCTGCAATGAGGTTTCATGATTACTTGCATTATTTACATTATTCGGACTGTTATCCTCATCTTGTGAGTTCAATACCAGGCCACAGCAGTGGTGAACCAAAAAATTGGAGAGTTGAGTTAAAGGGAAATAACTGAGACATCCTGAAGTAGCATAGCATGTGGAACTAGAACAATCTACCCTTGTGGACAAAACATAGGGTTCAGTTCAAAATTCCAATCACCTGAAGAAGGCTGGAGCATACAACACCCAAAACATTGTGAATATGGCAATGAAGATGAGGATAACAGCTTGAATAATGAAAAAATAATTCCAATTTTTTTTCAGCAGCTGCAAGTAAAGCAAAGCTGCATTCAAGTGTGTCTGCAGCAGGCAGATTATCTTTTTAACCCCTTACCCAGCATAGACATGTATATACGTTTTTACCAAAATTGTCTTGGCTGAATAAACACATCCAAAACATAATGTTTAAAAACCAACTACAGACGTATATGTCGATCTTGATTCTTTTTATGTCTTTCTGAGCTTGAAACGAATTCAACTGTAGACTCATGCATCTGGTAGAGGTCTTAGCTACCACTCGGGTACTTCGAGGTGCTTCAGTTTCTAAGCTAATATATTAAAAACAAATAAAAAGAATTGTCTGAAAATAATTGTCGATGAAGGGATTAAGGCTCAAAGTTCAAATTTTAGGAGAGGCTAGTGGAATTTGGTGACTAATTGTGACTTCAACCCCTGGAGATTGAATGAAAACAAGGGGAGTGACACTAAATAAGATGAGACATGGACAGAGGGACAAAAAAATAAAAATCTAGCCCTGTATAGGGTTTAGTTTGAAATTCCCTGAAGATTATTCAGCCAGAGAGAACACCAGACAAAATGTTATGACAAGGATAAGAGTCTGAATGTGTATAATGTCTACATAATGATAACTTCTCATCACCAAAAGTTCTAGATGGTTTTAAAAACAACGTTGTTTTTCTTGACCTTCATGTGATTGTTCCCATTTTTATATCAGTTGCTTAATTACTGGAATGGAATGAAAAGTGTTTGCATTTAATCCATGTGATATTTGAACACAGGATTTCAAATTCAAACATAACTGAAAAAAAAAATTGTGAATATATATATATATATATATATATATATATATATATATATGATGAGGAACAAATAAGAAGTGTTTATAAATTTAACATGTTTCACTTAAGCTTCATCAGAAAATGAAATATGGAGGCGAAAAAAAAATTCTGGTATTTTTAATTTTGTGTTTGTTCTTCATTATTAAGTATTTGAAACATTAACTCTATAAACATTTCCTATTTGTTTTTTATCCTACCATTCTTTTCAAATTATGATATATATATATATATATATATATATATATATATATATATATATAATGAGAAACACATGTAACTTTATTTTAGGATATTTTCCAAAAACATGTTAAACCAATACAAAGATTTGTGTAGCAGTTTAACATGTTTCTGTTGTAATATTCTAAAATAAAGAATATTGCTCTACTTTGTATTGAGCAGTCTTTTAAATTAACAGTTACAAACATTGGAATTGTATTCTATTCATTCTCATTTTACATGGAGATATATATATATATATATATATATATATAGGATATAGAATTTCAACAAAGTTTTGAAGAAATATGTCAAATGGAAAACTGTTTTGGATCTGATGAAGGCTAGAATGGCAAAACATAATCAAATCTAATTTCAATGAAACAGTTTTTCATTTGTCAGTGATATATATATATATATATATATATATATATATATATATGTGTGTGTGTGTGTGTATATGTGTATATATATTTTTTGAAACGTGAGATTTTAACATTTCTTTCTGTATGATTTCTGTGGATTCTGAATTTTAAATGTTTTTATGTTAAAATTGAAAATGTATGAAAATGAGATGCATTTTTACTCCATCGATTCTTTTATTTTCACAAAGGAAAAATCATTTTAAAAACAGCAAAAATGACATGTGCCATTTATGGAGATGGTACTATAGCTGAGAGTGCTTTTCTGTAAGTGTTTTGCTAGGTTAAGAAGTGGAATTTTGATCTAGAAGTCCAAGAACATTTGATGATGACCAAATTGAAATGTTAATTAAAAGTAATCCAATAAAAATGGAACCCCCACAGATATACTCGACATATCTCCTATGAGCATTGTAAGGCATTTGAACATTGTAAAATACTTAGATATAAGAATCACAGCAATGTTTGTGTGCATCATGATTTAATGGAATAAAAATTAATGAACCGCATTTTCCTCTGCAATTTTCTGTTCAAATGCAACAAAAATAGCCTATTACTAAAAATAATAATTGCAGGTGATGGAAAATGAATTGTTTACAACAATATGGAGCAAAAAAGGTCTTGAAGAAAACAAAATGAGCTGATGTTAACAGTTCCAAAAGACAGTCTATATCCAAAGAAGATAATACTGGTGAGAATAGGATGGTATTGTGTATTGTAAGCACCTTCTATGAAGTCAGACTTTGACAAATACAATATATAATTGGACTGATTAATGGCAGTAAGTAATGAAAAGTGTCTGGAATTGGCTGATTGGAAAGGTTTCTTCTTCCATCATGAAAATGCTAGATCATATATTAGTTTGCAGACCTAGCAGAAATAAGTACATCTTGGCTTGGTTTGGTTTGGTTTATGGCATATCAACCTCAGTGGGTTATTTAATGCCGACAAGATTTTTATTGCTGGTAATATATTTTTTTTTCAAAAATGTATTGTTGGTATTAAAACCTATTTTTATGCTTTGATAGTGTTTTGACCCCAGGTTGTGGGGGTTAACTATTTGCTCATAGCTTGGACCCTAACAGGTGCTACCACCCCGTGTTAGAGTGGACATGGGAACACCAGCGATTAAGAGGTGGTTCCATGCCCATCAAAACCTCCTGATCAGAGGCCTTGCTGTTGGACAAGGTTTATTGTCATATCTAGGACAGGGTACATCTTGGTTGGGATGTTCTATTCCTGCCATCCTCATTTGATTTTGCCCCTTCGGATTACAACTTATTTTGATACCTACAAAACTTTTAATGAGAAGAATTTCTATTCTCTGGAAGCATGTAAAAACCACTTAGATAAGTTCATCCCCAACAAGATGGTAAGTTCTGGGAGGGTGAAATCATGAAGCTGCCTCAATGATGGTATATATGTGGCTGAATCAAGCTAGATTCAAATATCTCAATATTTTCATTGAAATTGACTTTAAATGCATAAATGTTTTTATTTCAGCCCAATATTTCCATTGTTATCTTTATTTTAGCCCAATATTTACATATTTTTCAGTCAGACTAATATTCTCATTTGGCCTTCTTCAGATGTCTTACAATCTGGGTAACTTTTATGGAATTCCAAACTGAACACTTTATTTAATCTACCAGGGGCAATTGTTCTTGTTCCACTGTCAATGTCTAGGAATATTTAATTTTTGTTGTTTTTTGTATAGCTTAGTTATTGCTAATCAGGTTTTTATTGAATTTGAAATTATACTACCTGGCCCAGGGATTGAACTCAAAAATACTATGCTATCCAATTCACCAACTAATGGTTTAATTTTCTAGACTGCTGAGACAGAAATTAGGATATTTTGAATAATTGATTGAATAATGATAATATTTCATCTCAGAAATTCACATGAGATTAGAAAGGATGTAAAATGTATCAATTGAAATAGTGATCAAAACAATAAAGATGAGGATAATATTTACATTATTTACAGTCAGCCTAAAATGTCTTTATCTTTGCTGTTATTCTCATGTTTCAGTTTTTGTAAACCCCCAACAATCTTCAGGTATCTGTTGTTCCAGGTAAACTTTAGAGTTTTGAACTGAATCTTTTGTTTAATCTTCAGGTGTAAATTGTTCTAGGGATATCTAAGTATACTCAGACTCAGTTGAAACAGGATTATTGCTAATCATGTTTTAATTGAATCTGAATTTACACTATCTGGCTCAGGGATTGAACTCAAACATACGATGCTGTCAAATTCACCAACTAATGAGTTCTCTCATCTATTGCCCTGTGGGACAATCCCAAGTTTAGAACTTGAAGCCTAATATCCTTATTGCCTCCTCTCTACTGTTTCAGCCTTCATTCCTCTGACATTATCAATTGGTTATTGTTATCTGAATGTCCCACTGATCACTGTAAGAGACTTCCTCTCTATAATTAATTTTCTGCAGATTTAGAAGAGTGTCTTCATTTTAGTGTGCCTTCCAGCTTTCCATAGGTGTTTAGAGCATTGAGTGAATAAGGTGAAATATCTAACAATACTTTGTGCTTTCTTAGCAACTTCTATAAATTTTTCACTGAATGTCACATACACTTGAAAGGTTGGAGAACAGACCAGCTGAACATAATCAAAGATGAAGATACTAGTTTGCATAAACTATGGAATATAGAAAATAATTAATCTCAAAACCATAAACAATGCTGAGGAAGGGTGAAGAATGCGGGGACCCCCCCCCCAACTGAACTACCAAGATGCCCACCAGTTAGCACTGTTCAGTATTAAAGAAGAGACAAAGATCTTCTGCTCTTCTTGCTTGTGGATGTAGTAGTGATAACATGAGACTCCTTCTCTTCAGGAAGATACTTTCCAGTAAACCAACTACTTAATTTCAGACAAGCCACATGGATATTGCACACATGCACACACACTATGACTAAATACGTAGATGTTTTCATTTTTTTAAAACTATCTTTGCATATGTAATTTTTATTCTTTTTCATTTTTGTTGTTTTACATAAAAAAAATATGTATAAAATTCCTTCATTACTTGAAATTCATTTCTTTTGAAAATGTTGAATTCATTTACTTTGAAAGTTTTTCACCTCAGTGATAAGTCGCAACCCCACTCACTACAATTTGATGACCAACAGCAACCTTGTCCATTGCAATCCTGTAGCACTATTCACTACAATAAAGATGTTGACTTTCCACACTACCAAAAACAAAAGATTAGGAAGGAAACTCCCATCCTTACTAGAAAGAGCAAAAGGAGACTTGAGAATTCAATATCCTGAAAAACAAGAACAGACCAGCCGAAACAATCATCAAAGATGAAGATACTTTCTATAAAATTGGATTATTTAGAATAATGTTTTCTTGATGGAATTAATAAATTCCTGGTTACTGGAAGAAATCCAATTGTTTTTGGACTTTTCATCTCAAACACTTTCATTACAGAGTGTACCTCGAACCTGATTGGATCAGTTTTACATTTGTCTCCAAGATCCAACATCTTTCAGGAAAAAATACTGCACAGAATTTCCTTTCTTGAATCATTAATTCCATTGGAGATATCATAATCCTATCTCTAGTGTCAGGTTTCTTCAGGATGTAAGGAAACAGTTCTCTCCAGATTCTTTTTTTCTTTTACCAACTGTGCATTGCCATGATTACTCTTAGGAAAGATAAAGGGGGTTTCCCATTGCCTTCTCCAGTTTTGAATTCAATGTTTTTCTTATCATACACTGGTTACAAACCAAGTCTAGAAAAGCCTAGTTTACCCTGCTATTTGACTCAGTTATTGGGAAGAAGAGATGGATTCAGATTTTTCCAAAGAGTATAAATACAAAGCGAACACAAACTGCCTTTGTCAGAATTTGAACTCTGCTTGCTGACTCCATTTAGCATAACATTAATCCACTTGATCCTAGATGCCATTCACCTGTCCATTTCTGGAAGTTGTATTATGCATAAATAAGGATATTAAACAGTTGTCTGTCTTGTCTGGCTTTTTCATTATTTTTACAAAGTCATTTCGCATGTTAATAAATGAGAGGATTGATAAAAAAAGTCACTAACAATGACATTTAAATGTACATTCAATAAGAGATAAGCAACTCAGGTTTTCAAGATGTTTGTAGAAAAACATGATTGAAATGTGTGTTAAAAATATCATCAATCCAAAAGAGATCAATAGTCTGAACAACTCTTGGAATGATAATGACTCTTCTCAAAATGATAGAAGGTATCTTAAACAAAAAGAATGAGATCAATAGTCTGAACAACTCTTGCAAATAATGAGATAGAAGGTATCTTAAACAAAAAGAATGAGATCAATAGTCTGAACAACTCTTGGAATGATAATGACTCTTCTCAAAATGATAGAAGGTATCTTAAACAAAAAGAATGAGATCAATAGTCTGAACAACTCTTGCAATGATAATGACTCTTCTCAAAATGATAGAAGGTGTCTTAAACAAAAAGAATGAGATCAATAGTCTGAACAACTCTTGCAATGATAATGACTCTTCTCAAAATGATAGAAGGTATCTTAAACAAAAAGAATGAGATCAATAGTCTGAACAACTCTTGCAATGATAATGACTCTTCTCAAAATGATAGAAGGTATCTTAAACAAAAAAATGAGATCAATAGTCTGAACAACTCTTGCAATGAGACTCTTCTCAAAATGATGTTTTGGTATCTTAAACAAAAGAATGAGATCAATAGTCTGAACAACTCTTGCAATGATAATGACTCTTCTCAAAATGATAATGACAAAAGAATGAGATCAATAGTCTGAAAACTCTTGGAATGATAATGACTCTTCTCAAAATGATGAAACAAAAGAATGAGATCAATAGTCTGATAGAAAAATGATAGAAGGTATCTTAAACAAAAAGAATGAGATCAATAGTCTGAACAACTCTTGCAATGATAATGACTCTTCTCAAAATGATAGAAGGTATCTTAAACAAAAAAGAATGAGATCAATAGTCTGAACAACTCTTGAAATGATAATGACTCTTCTCAAAATGATAGAAGGTATCTTAAACAAAAAGAATGAGATCAATAGTCTGAACAACTCTTGTCTCTTCTCAAAATGATAGAAGGTATCTTAAACAAAAAGAATGAGATCAATAGTCTGAAGAACTCTTGCAATGATAATGACTCTTCTCAAAATGATAGAAGGTATCTTAAACAAAAGAATGAGATCAATAGTCTGAACAACTCTTGCAATGATAATGACTCTTCTCAAAATGATAGAAGGTATCTTAAACAAAAGAATGAGATCAATAGTCTGAACAACTCTTGAATGATAATGACTCTTCTCAAAATGATAGAAGGTATCTTAAACAAAAAGAATGAGATCAATAGTCTGAAGAACTCTTGGTGATAATGACTCTTCTCAAAATGATAGAAAGGTATCTTAAACAAAATAGATGAATCAATAGTCTGAACAACTCTTGTGACTCTTCTCAAAATGATTTGAAGGTATCTTAAACAAAAAAATGAATAAATAGTCTGAACAACTCTTGGAATGATAATGACTCTTCAAAATTATAGAAGGTATCTTGAACAAAAAAGAATGAAATCAATAGTCTGAACAACTCTTGAAATGATTGTTCTCCCTCCTTAAATGACATTTTTTCAATTCTTTGCAAAGAGTGAAGATACTTGGAGAATTTATATGATTAGAGAGAGAAACAGAGAAAAAAAAAATCCAAATAAATATGACAATCTAAAATTTTCTGTTAATATTTATTTTTTTCATTTTACATTCCACCAACATTAAAAAAAATGAGAAAAATGGGGTAAACATTTTAATAAATATGGTGACAAAAATGAGGACAATAGTCTGAATAATGTAAATAATGCATCTCATTTGTGTTGGTTTTTGTATATCTTAGTTATTGCTAATCATGTTTCCATCAAGTTTGTATTACCCACTCCAAGAATTGAACCTCCAATCCTACTAAATTCATGGACTGAGGATTTAATCTTCTAGGTTATTAGCCTGACTATAAATAATGTAAATAATGACCCAATCAAAGCAAAGAAAAATGTTAACACATCTTCATTATCTGTCGGCTATACATATTGCTAAAAATTGATGTAATGGATAGAAGTCCTTTTCTTTTTGATCTTTTATGCCATAATAAAAAACATCCTTTGACCAGAAATAGATGACCTTTACACTGAACAGCAGACTGTTCCTCTCCAATCAAGTTCTTGTTACATGGCAGATTTCCTCTGCCAAAATAAATTTTTTTTTTCTTCTTTTGCATAATTTCCTCTTGGGTGACAATTTTTTATTACAAAAAAAAAAAAAAAAAAAAAAATACCCTTTTATATCTGTTCAATATTTGAAAAAGAAATTTTGAAGTTTTTCCTCATTCATTTTATTCACAAAAACAATTGATAAGAATGGTGATCCCATGACTGCAATTGCAAGTGACAAAGAAGGAGTAATGGACTGAAAGGAAAAAGTACCACCAAAACTGTTTTAATTCATCCATGCATTGTGGAGAGTTTCTTGTAAAAAGTCTAATAAACTTAAAATATTCTCTTATCGACATTTGATTGATATCCAATGGTTAGTTTGGAGTTAGTGACAAATACATGAAAGGTGAGATTTAATTTCTTTACAGAAAACTTGCAAATGTCAGAAAGAGACAAAAAAAATCCTAGTGGGTTAAAGCTGAATAGGCAGAATTTATTGTAAGCATTTGAATGTGTTTACTAACAAACACAACTTCTTGTTTGTAGATGTTAGAAGGTTAAGACAAAGGCCTGACAAAAAAAAGTTAAAATAAATTCAGTGAAGAAAACGGATTTAATTTCTCGGTTTAATTCTGCTGGGGATGGAGAGCATCCTACAAACATTTAAAAAACAAAATCAAATTTTAATTTTGAAAGTTTAAAACTGGGAAAAACAAAAAAAAAAGTCCTTTTTCAGCTTTCAATATTTTAAATAAATTTAAATATATTTAAATATATTTACAGATAAATTCAAAATATAATGCTAAATTGTGTTAAATTAAATAAATTTTGATATTTTAAATTAAATTCTAATTAATATGATTTTAAATTTCACAATTTTGATGACCATACTAATTCATAAGACTTTAAAATCTTACTAAAAAGAAAAAAAAAAAAACAAACAAAAAAAAACAAAAAGACAATCTATCCTACACTGTTGATGTAATATCAATGATTTCAAAACATAAAATATGTCCCACCAGTGGGGGCATGGTAATATTTTGGTTTCTTGGACGTGTATGGGCATCTTTTTTTACTATACCAACAGAATAAGAGGGCAATTTGTTTGAAATGAGTTATTAACAGTGAATTGTTTTCTAGAGAACTTAAATTTCATTTTGCATTATTATTTCATAAAAGCTAAAAACCTAATTAAAGTATATTCATAGTATAATTTAATATATTCAAATATTTTATTAACATTCTGCCTTTCAATTCTTTATTATATCTTTTGAAACTATATATAGTTAACTGTCTTTTGTTTTTTTAATTTTTCAGGCTCATGGATTCCATGGTCTTTGGAATTTGTTTAGAGATCAAATTGATGGCCTTTTAAATTCCTTCATGTGAATTGCAGTCAAATTTTGAATATGTAAGAATTAAATATTACAGGGGATCACCAGAATTTTAGGAATACCAAAGTGGGGCGGCAATGGCCCAAAATCAGTTGGGAATCACTGATTAATATGATAAACTAATGTTTACTCAGATGCCATAAACTACCAGTTCTTGTACCTAGCCTCACTTCATAGTACTGGAATATTAATCGCAAAGAGTGGAAGAGTTTCATTTGCTATCAAATCTTTCGAAGATTTGTAAATTTTTTCTTTTATTTTGTTGGTTGAATGTTTTTCTTTTTTATTTTATAGCAACCATTTTTTAAATTAAAGCAACTTGGACGATGAAAATGACTCAATAAGCAACATTGAAAATTATACATACTTATATGTTTCTTAAAGTATTTCAATAAAATAAACATCCTCAGTGGAATGAGAACAGAATTTGTCTTTATGAAAGTTTCCCCCCCATGATTAATTTCCAATTTCAAAATCTTTTTGAAATGCAACAGAAAGTGAAACCTGACAAAAATAAAATCCTAAAAAACAAAAATTGTTTTATAAAACAAGCAGAGTTCCTTTGATTTCAGAGTTGATACCAGACTAGTAGACATCCAAACTGATTATTGATGTATTTTTGGGAAAAAATCAGGGGATATGAAAAAAATTTTTTCATTTTTGATACATTTTTTTTTAAAGAAACTAGATTCAAGAAGTACTTTAAAATAATAAATAAAAGTGAGATGATTCTTTATTCTATATTTTTGTCTGTTATCTTCACCTTTGTTGTTTTTAGCTCAACATTTTGGTCAATACAAGCTTTCAATTTTTATAAATTTAATCAGTAGAATGTTCCCATGAAACGTTCCCTTCCCTGAAACATATGTAAAAAAATAGAAATAAACATCAATTTATTAGAAAATATTTTGAACATTGCCACACCCCCAAAATAACCTTATTTTTATTTTATTTACTAAAATTCACCTGATACAAGGCTCAAGAACTGAACTGCAGAATTAAATGAATGCTTTTATATCAATGTAAGATTTGATTTGTTTTAAATCATTAAAATTATTTAAAACTGAAACAATTTGGATTGGAGAAGATTGCTTACATTACCTGGTGTTCGGAAATGGTCCCCTATCTAAGTAATAACCGGGCTCAACACTGCTTAACTTTGGTAATCGAATGAGAACTGGTTCTTTTCAGCATGATTTGACCACCATAAACATATGAAGGTAAGAGGCTATAGAAGGATGCGAAGAGTAATCAATGAATAGAAACAAATTGAACATCTTGAAAAAATAAATAAATTGTAAAATGAACACATCCATGCAAAAGTTTGTTCAATGGAGTAGCAATTTTCAGTTGGGGGGAATTCTTTGACTGAGTTCCACTTTATTTAAAATTGAATACAATGGAGTTTAAGTTTTGTTTCATGGTATCTTATTAAGTTTAAAACAAATTTGAATCATTTTTGAGTGACACAGAAGAAATGGATGTTATAAAAAAAAGGAAGATTTGTATATTTGTTGAAGAAAATTGTCCTATTTCAAACTTTCCAGTTTTAGACAAAAAGAAATAGATGATGAACCAAAGACTTTTTATTTATATAAAAAAGGTAGACATCTGATCCTTATTCTGAGGGACCCTATTTGTAGATATTTTATTTTTGGAGGACCCTATTTGGCAATGAACAAAGGAAATTTTCTCTCAGAAAAATTGTATTTTTCCAATTTTCAAACAAGTTGTTGACAAATCAAAATCTTTACAAGCTTGAAAATAAAGTTTATTTTTATATCATTTTTTTAAAAAAAAATCAACCATTTTGATTATAAATACAAACTAAATGTCTGAATCTAATTTAAACCTCCCAGCTTTTTCTGATTGGATGATACACTTATAAATAAGAATGTGTTTTTTAAAGATTTATTTTATTTATTTATTTTATAAACAAATAAATTTGTAATTTATAAAACCAGAAAATATTTTTTTTGGCTAAGAATTACTTTTAGATAATAATGATTTTTATTGAGTATTGCTCTTTATAAAAGGCATGTCCCCATTCACATAAATACAGTAGTAAATATCCTATGTTGGTCTTATTCATTGACTAGTTTTGATATATATTTTTAGTCAATCCTATATGTGATTGTTCTTTTTTTAAGTTTATTGTTTTTTACCAACCTTTTTTTAAAATTATTCTATTTAGTAAATTTTGAGGAGATAATAATAATTTTACTGATACAAGTCCTACTAATTAACCCCTAGCTGGTGGGGGAGAAAAAGTGGATTCATACTTTTCCCAAAGGTATTTGTGCATAAGTGAATATGAGCCTGGCTGGAATTAGAACTGCTCTCTTATTTCCAACTCTGAGCTGTTATCATTACACCACCTGCACATCCAAGCTTACAGCACCTAGTCACCCAAGTGGTCATCCATCTAGGTATTGAACAGGCTCTGCGTTGCTTAACTTTGGTGATTGTATGAGAACATTGTTTCAACATGATATGGTTATAAGCCAATGCCATATGTAGAATGGTTTCACAGAGCTTGACTGCATTAAAAAAATCTATGAATCAAGTAACTTAAACATGTTGTCAAGTATCTTAAATGTGTTATCTTTTTTATCAGGGTGCATGGTTGATTGATTAGAACACTTGCTTTCTGACCATGACACCTGGGTTCGAATCTCATTATGGTCAATTTGTTAGAATGGCGACTTCTGTTATTGGCCTGAGAAGGCAATGCCAGTATACTGTATCTTTTGGAAAATGTCTGAGAATCATACTATACATTGACCTTGTATGCGAAACTGGATAGACAAAATTGTTGATGGCTGCATTGTGTAGCATGAAGTCAAAAGTCATCATGGCTGAGGATTTGAGCGAACTGGTCTTGTTCAAACTGTTGATCACAACAGATTTTGAGCACTCTCTCCCCCAGAAACTGTAACTAAGGTTCGCTCAGCATAGTTGCTGTATAAACTAGAGGTGGGCTCTGTGGGCATTGAACAAACATAAAATATACCTGTCTGGCTAATGGGGACTGGCTAACCATATTAAGCAGTCATGCATACTTGTAAACGAGCAGACAGCCATTTTTAATCTTTTTTATACACAATTTGAAATATCATCTCCTGTCGCAAAATATATTTTATCTAAAATTTTATTTGAAGTGGATTGCTTCTTTTGTATGATAATAGTTACGGAGTTAAAAATATAAAAAGAAATTGTAAAGAAATTTTAAACAAGATCAATTGAAAAACAAAGCCAGACTATTCTCAACAACAAAGCTAGTTAGCTAAATACATACACACAGTACTGAGGTTAATCTTTCACAAAGCCAGGTGGGTCCTGCCTGACAAAGGATTTGTCATGATAATTTGAGGCAAGGTTCTCTTCCTGGCACCTAATCCAGACACTCAGGGTTGTCCAAGTACACTAAGTGTTTTTATCGGGATACCATCTCTAGGAAGGTTATAATTCAAGCCCATCCTATATATAATTAATTAAATAATTAAGAAAGAGACAACCTTATGGTTCCATGACTATAATTTCTCCAGAAAATATATATTTCCTGGCTCATCAGGTCACATCTCAGGAAAAATATATTTTCTGGGGAAATAAATTACAGTCATGGAACGTTAAGGTTATCTCTTTCTTAATTATTTAATTAAACTTTGCTCTGGTGTGACATTGAGCTCTCTGGATTAAATCCTCTTTGGAATTATCCATATGGATTACCAAACCCTTCATTACCTTACTACTATATATACAAGTGGACATTGGGGTCAACACCCAGTGACAACTATTTGTTTCATGCCTAAAGATTACATTTAAGCATGCAACAGACAGATTGTTGCCACTGGGTGATTGACTTCAATATCCACTTTTATATTTACAAATGCTTTATACCTGATATCTATCACCTTAACCCATAAATACAATATACCTTATATATATATATATGTGTGTGTGTGTGTGTGTGTGTGTGTGTGTGTTTGTGTTTATTGGCCTTTGGTTCCTATAAGATGCTCATCTACCGTTTTGCCATCCTTATCTCGAAGACAGAAAAACTAGTGGAGGAACTAGTTTAGGTGGCAAACCTTGGGATCCATGTTATCAGTAGCAGATCTAAACCTGACTTAACCAAAAATAAAACAAAAAGATACCACTAGACTGAAGACAACGATTCTGAAGTTAAATTCATACTTCCCACAAAATTTTAAATAAGCATTAAACCAACTATTTGGGAACGCACACACACAAACAAAAAGAATTAAACAAATCTAGCTGGCTTCCATGTGCCCCATAATTTAAAAAAAAAAAAAAAATCCTTACACCCGTATATCACTTTTCCAAACCTTTAAACCAACTAATCCTTGCATTCATTAACAATTTTCTTGAAATACTGCTGTCAAATAAACCCAGTAACAGCACTCTAGCCTTGTTGAATATCCTCATTAAAGAAACTATAGATATCAAAACAAAGTGTATTCTTCATTTCAACCCACTAATATCAATCTAACAATTCTATGCAAACAACTTCTACTCTGTCCCATACATGTACCTTTTCATGATCATCACAGCAACATTTACACACAAAAAATTTATGGTGTAGCTATGGGTTAACCTCTTGATCTTACATTATCTCATTTCTACATAACTCATGCAGAAAACAAGACCTTTAATAATAAATAACTTTGCCAAGGAAATAATATGTTCAATATATCAATGATATTCATCCTATTGAAAAAAAAAATAGCTTAAATAAAAAAAACATTAAGAAAATTTAAGAAAAACTGAAATTTACTCAAAACTTAACATTAGTAATTAAATCCTTTCCTTTGATGTTTTAGTTTATGCTAATAGTCACAATGTTACTACTCCACTGTATAAAAACCCACAAGCAAAAATTTGTCTTAATTATAAAAAAAAACTTAGCAACATAAAAACAAACTTATCAATAATAATCTCCCCATGTTGTCAAAAACAAAAAAAAAATGCTATTAAAAATATAATCACTTAATGATTGCAATAAATACCTTAGATTCATCATTTACTATGAAAATTTCAACATGTCTACCATAATCATTACCAATAACTTGAGACTTTAAATAATCCTACATCTCAGTGGAAAAATTGTTTATTAACTTTTGTGTCTCTTGGGAGATTGCATCTTCAATACCAGTAATCAGAAAGTAACATTAAATTCTTACATTGGTCACATATTCACCACACTCTGTCATAGGTTAACATGTCACATATCAACCATCGCCTCACAAACAACCAAAATACAACTACTAACATTAGCCAAATATAATTAGATAATGTCAAAATACTAAATAGCTCTCAAACCATAAAGATTTACACTACTTAAAGCTATTATGATACAAGAGAAACAAACCACTTTAAATATCCTTCACCACAGGAGATGGCATGTTAAAATGTGTAGATAGCTTGCAAAATTTAAAATTAAATTCAATCGAGAAAGGGTAAAATGAATTCTAAAGATTGAATGCAAAGTATGCCTGAGGAGGGCTGGAGAATGTCTTGGCTGAAACGTCATGCTAAAAACAACAAATATAAAGACAAACGTGTAAAATTCTATATAATAATGAAATTGGGGAAAACAACTGAGGGTGATGGGCTGATTACGAACACACAAGGGTTAACTGAAAAGGCAACAAGCAATGTTGCTACAAAGAGACTGAATGAGGTTAGTGCAATGGACAATAAAATAAGTAAACAAAACCAGTAACTTCTATCTAATACTGAGAGAGATGATGTTTTTGGTCAGTTAAACTGCCAGCCGAGTCATCAAAAATTTGACACACAATAACAGTAAACAAACACCTTTTTTAAATTTTTTTTTTTTTTGTCCAAAGAACTCACCGTTGGAACATTTACGAAAATTGGATCCTCTTCTCACTAGAAGACAAATTTCAAAGTGATTTATAAAAAAGGTAACATCTTCAGTCCAAGATGGCCATCCCTTTGATGGCTTACAGACACACATACATAAAACACAAACAAGAAGAATGGCACATCAAATATTATAAATTACCCCACAAATTATTCACATGAGTATCCTCATCTTTGTTGTTTTCATAGTCAATAAAGTCTTTGATGCTCCTCAGATTGACACTTTACACAATACATTGAAAGAATATTATATATATATATATATATATATATATATATATATTTTAGGAAATGGATTAAATCTGACATTTTTATTTGTTTAAACGTTATTTTAAATAGATACTCATATTTTAGCAGAAGCTCTGTTTTTATTTAAATAGAAATAGTATCTACTCAAATATGAGTAGCCATTTAAAATAACATTTAAACAAAATATATATATATATATATATATATATATATATATATATATATATATTTTGATTATGAATTTAAATTTTTGGCAAAAATAATATTCGTCAAAAGAATGGTCAAATTAAAGACTTATAGAAATTTGTGGTGTTGGATAAAACTAATTCTGGTGCAGCCAATTCTGTGTTCAATTTTCTTTCCTCCTATACTAAATTTGTTATAACTGATCCATACGCCACAGTATTTGAAGTGTTTAGTATTTACTAATTTCACATCCTAAATTCTTTTTGATAAATTCAGTGTCAGTGCCATCACTGCTTTCATTCCAATTACCATCATTTTTTTTCTGCTTTGTCCTAAATGGTGGTTCTTAGCTTTAAAGATATGAACTGATAAAACTAATGAATGGGGATTTTTTTTTTTTTTTGAACATTTGCCATGGAAATAGCGATAGAGCAGTGGGAGGCTTGAAATGTGTTATCTTTGGGAAAAGAAATTGGGTAAAATTGCTCTTTCTAGTATTGAAGTGGGTTTCCTTCCTAACCTTTTATTTGAAGTAGTGTGGAATGTCAACATCTTGATTATGTCATTATTTTCTCTTTGAATTATATGTGCTATCCATTTTAATTGTTGCTGCTGTTGGTAGTCCTCAAATGATGTGTTTTATGTTATTTGGTACAGATCTTTGTGATTCTGTAACACCAGTCCACAAGGTTCAAAGTTGCCAAGACCCTCAGCCTTCATTTGCACAAAACCATTTTTTGTTTAACTATCTCAGAAAGTGGTTCAATACAGCTGACAGTTTAGATATTTCTGAACAATTTTGGTGTCATGCATGACATCTGTATGAAAGTCTCAACCTGATAAGGCTATTTAAGTACAGGAGTTTTCAGGTTAATGTTTTGGTTCTGTAGCAATTGGTGGTGTTGAGTGAAACTACCTCTAGTGCAGTCTATTCTATATTCAATTTTCTTTCCTCCTATACTAAATTTGTTATAACTGATCCATACGCCACAGTATTTGAAGTGTTTAGTATTTACTAATTTCACATTCTAAATTCTTTGTGATAAATTCAGTGTCAGTGCCATCACTGCTTTCATTCCAATTCCAGATCATTTTTTTATCAAAACCCGGCTTTGTCTTAAATGGCAGTTCTTAGCTTTAAAGATCTGAACTGATAAAACTAGTGAATGGGGATTTTTTTGAACATTTTCCATGGAAATAGCGACAGAGCAATGAGAAGCATGAAATGTGTTGTCTTTGGGAAAAGAAAGTGGGTAAAATTTAGAAATAAATTTAATCTGTAAAGAGCTAAAATTAAAAAATACAAGACTGATAGGTGAAACGTTCACTTTCAGAAGATCAAAGAACATCCAGGCCAAAATGTTGACATACAAACAATAGAGATGAGGATACTAATTCAAATAATTCATGGAATAACAACAATACTTTATGTCAGAACTTCAGATAAAAAGAGGAAGGCTGGAGAATGCACCAGCTGAAACATAATCAAAACAATAAAGGATAGAATTTTTTCTTTTTTTTTTTTTTTTTTTAAGGTATTTTCATGAGAAAAAAAGTTATAAATGATCCTTTGATAACAGAATAGAAAAGAATTTATTTACAAAACAAAACTGTTCCTTACAAAGCAATACAGAACTGGCTAATATCTACAAAGTTAGGTCTCCACATTTGCTGGGATCATGTGCCAAAAAAAGAAAAAAACAATCTGCAAGACCCCACTAACACCAAAATAACAGCAGATTATTTCCAATATTTAGCAATGAGTGGAAGAACCCATCTTCTTGGGATATGAGGTCAAGACTTGGAATGCAACTAGTTTATAATGACACTAAAACAATTCCTTGACCATCAAAAGTTGATTGACAACTTTTTATATCTTTATTACTTCAAATGTTTTTTCTTTTTTTTTTTTAATAGATACCAGGATTTGAGTAGATGATCCATTTTATTTCAATCAGTGTTTATTTCGTTTAATGGCCTGCATGCTCAAGAAACTTATTAAAGAAAATGTACCTGTCCAGTAGGATTCAAACATGTCCCCCTTTGCAGGTAAAACCACCATCTGATCCAGCAATAAAAACCATTAATTCTTTAGAAATTACAACTTATACCAAGACAAAATAAATGAAATATATAAGTAAGAAATATTCATTTTAACTTCTTTGTTGTCAGTAAAAAAAATTGTTATTATTCATGTGCATCAAAAATTATTTTCTTGACACCCATCATGGATATGAACAGTGTCTTTATTTATAACAACTGTGTGTGTGTTATATTTTTATGAAGGCCGAGTGCTCAAAATTGGGATTGGGTATAGGAGTGTAAATACAAACAGTGTGGTTTCTGTATGAATTTCTGAGCTGACAACTTATTGGCATTATTTACCCTCAGACTAATGTCAATATCTTTGTTATTATGACATTTCGAAAATTGTGCCCCCAGGCTTCATCAGGTACTTGCCAATCCAGGTGGTGCATAGAGTGTCATTATTATTATTATTCTTATGTTAACAACACAATAGGGAAGACAAAGGTAGGTACAGTCAACAACAAAATTATTCATACACCCATCAATTTTGAATATTTTTATCTTTTTCTCAGAATCTAATCCTTGTATTTATATGTTAATAAGCACAAAAAAAGAATATAAAACTCACTTTTTCAGAACAATTGTTTAACTACAACAAATTTGACAGGCAAATTATGCAAAATAGGAAAAGACAAAATTATTCATACAGTAGAAAATACCATTTTAAATTGATTGATTCATGTTAGTATAAGTAAGTTACATAATTATTTTATTAGAAAAGCCTTCTAGACTTTTTATTCAGTAGAATATTTGTGATAATTTCAGCAAAGAACATCAGGTGCTGCATAGAGTGTCACCATTGTTCTTATGTTATCAACACGATAGGGAAGACAAAGGAGCTTAGTGTTGACTTGAGACAGAGAATTATTAACTTCCACAAGTTGGGAAATAGTTACAGCACTATTTCAAATCAGTTAGCTATGCCTAGATCTATGGTACAAGAAGTTTAAACAGTTTGGCACGACAGAGAATTTGCCTGGGCCTGAAAGAAAACTGAAATTGTCCCTGAGAACTGTGTCACAAGGTTAATATAAACACAAGAGTTGTTTTGAAAGACATCACCAAAAGTTTGGATAGGATAACTATCAGTGTAAGTACTCACATAATACAACGTTGTTTAAATAGAAATGGGTTGTATGGAAACCGACTATGACGAACCCCTCTTTGCAAATCATGTCACATTGTTGCTCAGTTTAATTTTACCAAATCATTCTTGGACAAAGAAAATTGCTTTTAGGAACAAGTACTATGGAGTGATGAAACAAAAATTGAGCTTTTTGGATATAATGATGTACAGAAGATTTGGCACAAGAAAGGTGAGGTTTTCTTCCCAGATAACACAGTGGTAACATTAAAGCATGGAGGTGACTATGATGTTTTGGGGTTGTTTTAGTTCAAGGGGGACTGGATAATCAATTGCAGTAAGGGGAGTAATGAAATCTGCAGGCTATATCAAAATTCTGGATGAAAATCTACAACTATCAGCGCAAAATTTTCATCTAGGTTGGCAATTTACTTTCCAGCAAGATGATGATGCCAAACATGTCTAAATCAGTCACTGCATGGATTCAGAAAAAGAAGATTACAGTTCTGTCATGGCCTTCAATGAGTCCTGACTTGAATCCAATTGAAAATGTATAGCAAGAATTGAAAGTTCGAATAAATTGTCGGACACAAAAAAACCTTCAGGAATGAGAAGGTGTAACCATTGAAAAATAGAAAATCACAGAAAATTACTTGTTCAAATCTCATCAAAAACTTTAGAAAATGATTGCAGCAACTTATAAAGATGAGAGGCCAGGCTATTGATTGTTAATATTGTGACAATTGTTCAATTTTTTCTATTTTTCACACTGTATGAATAATTCTGTCTTTTCTTCTTTTGCATAATTCACCAGCCAAATTTGTTATATTTAACCTATTGTTCTGAAAAAGTGAGTTTTATATTCCTTTTTTTGTGCTTAATAATATTTAAAAACCTGGCATTATACGGGCATTAGATTCTGAGAAATGGATAAAAATATTAAAAGTTGATGGGTGTATGAATAATTTCCTTGTTGACTGTATATATGTCTTTATTAATATATACATCATAGATCAGTTTAATTACACTGAGCACTGTTTTGTTTACACCTTAAATTAAATAAATATTTATTTGCTCACCTGTATATATAGTATATCTCGTTATTTAGTTTATGTTCACACTTATATGTCTTTTGTTTTCTGAATGTTGTAGTGTTACAAGACCTGGCAGCCAACAATGAAAGTAATTTAATAATTGTGTATTTGGGTAGCAACCCCACTTTTATACAAGTTTCATTAAATATGACTGACAAGGTACTGCAGTTAAGTTTTTTTTATTTAATTCTTTTTGTGTTCTTTTTATAAATTTTATTTAATTCTTTTTGTGTTCTTTTTATAAATTTTTATATATCAAAATTCTTGACTGAATAATAATAATAAAAGAAATTATGATCTTACACCAGATGGTTACAAATACTAACTGTTAATGTGAAGGATAAATCTGGATAGCTGAAAAGGTATAGCCCTGCTCTTGCCATAAAGAAAAAAATCCTATAAGTCTAATAATTATGCATACAAAATTTGATGTTTCTATCTGAAAGAGCTTAGTAATGTATAGTTAGTAGACAGACAAACTCTTAATTATATATATATATATATGACATGGGGTGGAGGGTGACTCTTCCCAAAATCTGACCAAACTTCACTTTTGGAAGGGCTTTTCAGCACTTGACATATACATGAAATAAAGTTTAACTATATTTAACAGATAAATTATTGTCA
Organism: Acanthosepion pharaonis; assembly: GCA_903632075.3. NCBI lineage: Eukaryota > Metazoa > Mollusca > Cephalopoda > Sepiida > Sepiidae > Acanthosepion > Acanthosepion pharaonis. Next base: position 429,720 of record CAHIKZ030001421.1, on the reverse strand, counting down.
TCTCTATCTAAAAAAGGCAGGATGTGTGTGTATGTGTAACGAGTGCATGGCCGCAATTTTTGACGGATTTGCACCAAAATTTACATGCACATGCTCCAAGTTAGTGGGAAGGCCAAGACCAACTTTGCATTTCCCAACTCCCATCGATAGAGGAAATAATAGATTTTTTCATGCTTCTACAGCAGTTTTCATGTAGTTTGTGGCCATTTTTTACTGGCCAGAGTGAGAGAAAATAGCTGGCTGACACGGCAGGAATTCTAACCAGTAGCCAACAGCTAGCATGCAAAAAAAAAAAAAAATTGATAGCTGCATTCGTCACAAGTGGGAAAAATTTAAATCTGCATGGCACTTTATTCCAATTGGCTCATTCGCTTGCTTAAACTCAACGTTGATTCTGATTCCGCAGAACTGGGTTGGGTGTGAAAAAGTATTTGTTGTTAACATTCTTTTTTCATTTGGTTTTTCCAGTTACAAGTCCTTTTTTAAAGCTGATCATTTTGTGTTTAGTTCTTTTTTTGTAACAGATTTAATGTTTAGTATAGAACTTAGAAAAAATTTGCAGTGTGAGATAGGCAAGAAGTAAAGCATGTAGCAACATCAGCACGGCAAAGGGCACTCCTTTAAAGGCAAGGAAGGGCAAAAATATTTTAAGTCAAGTGATAGTGATAGCGATTGCTGTATGAGTCGTATGATTTTTGAATTGAGCACGGGCAATGCCAGGCCATGCTGCTAGTCTATTATAAGTTTTGAGATATTTTCTAAGCCCTTATTTGTATAATTGAACCTTTCATGACATTTATCACAAATCTACTTTTTCAAAGTAATACCTTTCTTTGCACTGATAAGCTTTTGTTACTAGATACCCTTTGTTCAGAGCCCATGGACATTGGCATTTAGGAGAGTAATAATAGATACGCAATTACTATCTATAATTTTGATTTCAAAAATTATTTTGATGACTGAATTTTTTCTTTGTGTGATGATACTGTAACATTTCAGTAGATTCATTCTATAGCCTTCTTCATGTGTGCAATAGCAGAAAATTAAAAGATGTTTCTAAGTCATTTTCAACATGGTATACAATTCAGGTTCATTTCATTTTCAGCATGTAATAATGTATAGTTAGAAATTATTCAGGAGTTTGGCATGGTGAGAGCATTCTTGCAACAAAATCAAGAATATTCCACTAGACATTATAGATCTTTTTATCACAGTGTGGGGAATGTGGCAGAAAAAGTCAAACCTCATCATATATTAATTCCTGAATCCAAAACTTGCCATTCATTGGTCACAGGTCCTGATATAAATTATTAAATTCAAATACATGTTATCTGAGCTGATCAATATTTACATTATTAGGACTATTGTCCTTGTCTTTGTCGCCATATTTATTACAATGTATCAGCTGTTGTACGCTCCGGCCTTCTTCAGGTGGTCGAACTGAACCCCTTATTTGGCATTTTGAAGAGATAAAATTGATTTCCGCAGTTCAAAGTTTTGGAGGTGCTTTAAACTGAATTTAAAACAAAAATGTTTAAATTCACAAAATTTTTGTGTTACTTTAAACTCTATATAAATTAAAATCTTTTAAAATCACTAATTTTTTTCAGTTATTTAAAATTTGAATTTTTAACTGTTCCCTTCTCATGCAGACACATGTCCCAATACTACCAGATGAAGGGGAGATTTTCAATCCCAGGATTATCCAAATTCCAAAAATGTATAATATGTATATATAGAGCAAGTGTGGTCTGTGTTAGAGGGGTATCAGACATACAAACAGAATTTACTATATATATATATTATAATAAAAAGAAAGAACAGTAAGATATATAATCCTGTGCTCTTATTGATATTTTTATTTTTACAAAACAGTGCTCAATGTAAATTTACAGAGTATAGGTATTAGAAAGAATTCAAGTACGAATTTAATGGAAAAAATACCAAAAACCTTTTTGTCATCGATAAAAAAAAAAACTAAACGTATGTTGAACAGATATCAAAATTCGTTGAAATGCACCACTACCCTACCTAAACTTAAATTCTTTTTTTAATGTAACTCATAATTGATACAATAATAGTTAATAAAAATGAACATGCTACTGCCCCTGTCTAAATGATTGGATTTCTCTGTATCCTTGAATACAAAAAAATTATGAATTGTTTGTGCGTTTAAAACTCAGTAAATTTAAAAATAGGTTATTCCAAAATTCGTTTGAAGATGAAACAGAACTAATGCTTTTAATTTAATTATATAATTAAATTTGAAGCTTTTAGCTTCTGTTTTTGAAACATGGTAATTCCTGTGTAGCGAAGAAACCATATTTTAAATCAGTTAATTTATAATATATATATATATATATATATATATATATATATATATATATATATATATGTATGTATACATACACACACTTGAAGAAGGCTGCAGGGATTGGTAAGAACATTGGCAGAACTACAGAAACATCACAAAGATTCTCTCCTGGAATAAATGTTTACAGTAGTTATAAGCTGTGTAATGCAGACATGCAAAGCAGTCCATCAGAAAGATTGCAAGGTACCATACAAAGATGGAATTTACTAGAAGATTGTTGGATGGTAATGATAATAAGGATCCAACAAATATGGAAACCCAGCCATAATTTTTTTTTGTTCTTTAACAAACAATAAAAAGAGAAAGAAAAAAAAACAAAATCACAGAAAGGAAGAAAAAAAGAGGGTGGAGAAAGAAAAAAAAGGTACAGAAAGAAGTGGTGGGAAAAATAGGGGGGGGCAGGGAAAGAAAAAAAAAAAAAAAAAGAGAAGGGACAAAACTTGTGAGGGAAAGAATGAAAAAAAATCTACACAAAACTTGTACAAATTTTTCTTTTCTACTACTACTACTACTACTACTACTACTACTACTATCACCAAAAAAAAAAACTTTTGAAACATAAAAGAAAAAAAAAAAAATCTTTGAAACATAAAAAGAAAAAAAAAAAATCTTTGAAACATAAAAAAAAAAAAAAAAAATGGTATATCTTACCATCAGACCCTTCACAGATTCCAGACCCATTTTCACTAGCGTTCATCTTTGGCATCCAACCCATGTTGCCATCAATGTTTTCCCGAGGAGGATAGTTGCTTGGTGCATTGCTCTTTGTAAGAGGCCTAGTTGGGGACAAAGTGCTGTCATCATAACCCTGGCCAGAAATAGGACGATTTAAGGTACTTGTCGGCGTATTTACATATTTGCCAGCAGGTACCCCAGTACCATTCCTTTAGTCCTAAAAAACCCAACCTTTGAGAAAAAAAAAAAAATGTAAAATCCACATTGGTAAAAATCCTTAAAAAAATATATCTAAATCCATTTGTGTATCTTTCAATATATTTCAATGAATCACATACATCCTTAAAATATATATGGCATCAAAATGATCATGAATGGACATGGTACTATTCTTGACAAATGATACTGGAATCTATTCAAAAAACTTTAGATGTGGTAAAGGACAAGAAATAATGAATCACCATGTTTCCTGAAGACAATGGGAAAGAAATGAAGCTTATCCCCCCAAAAAATCAAAACTCTTAACAATTTACTGAGCTAGAAAGGATGAAATTGTGGAGACCAACGTCCTGAATGGACATGGTACATAGAAGAACATGAACTTGGAAAATAACTTTTTTAGAGAGAAACAAAAAATAAAATTTACTAAGAGATACAAAGGACAGGAAATTAGGATTTGGAGAATGGACATAATAGAAGAAGAAAAAAATGGATGAATTTATGAATTTTTAACAAAAAAGAAATTTACTAAGAGCTACAAAGGACAGGAAATTGTGGAGAGCCATGATCGCCAAAGTCCTGAAGGGACATGATAACAAAAAAACAAAATTTTTTAAAAACCATCGGTTTAGAATGAGCTTCCTGAATGGAATGGATAGAAGAAGAAACTAGGTTTAGGAGAGATAACAAAAAAACAAAATTTACTAAGAAGAGCTACAAAGGACAGGAAATTGTGGAGAGCCATGAATGGACATTTACATAGATTCGCCAACGTCCTGAATGGAAATGGTATTTAATAAGAGCTAAAAGAAGGAAATTGAGAATGCCATGAGTAAATGGATAAATATAAGAACTAGGTTTAAATGGATAGATAACAAAAAAAAAACAAAAAAACAAAAAGTACTAAGAGCTACAAAGGACAGGAAATTGTGGAGAGCCATGATCACCAACGTTTGAATGGACAAAAAAGTCCTGAATGGAATGGATGGTACATAGAAGAAAAATGAAATTTACTTGAAGAGCTGAAAGGACAGTAAATGGATAATTCTAGGAACTAGGTTTTGAGAGAGATTGGATAACAAAAAAAAAGAGAAAAAGAGAAAATTTATTAAGAGTTACAAAGGATGGGAAATTGTGGAGAGCCATGAATGGCAACGTCCTGAAGGGACATGATACATAGAAGAAGTAGAATTTGGGATCCCCATACTCATCTTGGTTGTATGAAGAGTAAAGCATACAACTACCAGAACATTTTCCCTTCACTTATTTTATGCAGACAAAATAATCCCTTTTCAGCAAGTGACATCAATATTCCATGTTGAGTAAAATTTTATTATATGCTGATCTTCTTGGGAGAGTATCCTTAGCTGTCTACAGGTGGCTTTTGTAGATGGTAAATTTCTGAAAATTTCAAATGAAATTGTGGCAAAACAACCAAGATGAGGATAACAGTTTGAATAAATCAGTGTATAATAATGATAATTCCTTATCCGAGAAATAGCAGAAATGTGGTGACTATAACAACAAAGATGAGGATAACAGTTTGAATAAATCAGTGTATAATAATGATAATTGAAATTCCTCATCTGAGAAATGAAATTTAAACCCATCAGAGTTACTTCCCTTGGATCTTTATTCCTAATACACAAGCTTTTTCTAACATACGTTCTCCATAAAAAAACCTTTGACACCAGACAAAAAAACAAAAACAAAAGTCAATAAATTCCAATTTTGAACACCACTCCAGTTTAAATGCTATGCAATGAATGACACTATTGTAGTTGGTTTGTGTCTCTGGCTTCATAATATTCTTATCAGTAGATTTCACAATATATAAAGTTTATAAACAAATGAAAAGAAAAAAAAAAACACTATTTATTAGATTGTTTATTTACAAGAATAATCTTATAACTTACAATATTCTAAAAACTAAGACAATTAAAAACTAATGCAATGCAATATTTATCATCTAAGAAATAAATATGAAAATTTTTAAATTTACAAACATTTACTAAATTATTAAAATATGTGAACCGACTACAATTATCTTCGGTATCTGTCTATATTTCTGAGATGAGGTTAAGGTGGTGGAGAACTTTGAGAGGGGAATTAATAGGAGATAACTGACATCCATTAGACATGGCACGTGGAACTAGAACAGTCTACCCCAGTGAGTGAAATAAAAGGTTCAGTTCGACATTCCAACCACCTGAAGAAGGCCGGAGCATACAATGGCCAAAATGTTGTGATAAACATAGCGACAAAGATGAGGACAACAGTCTGAATAATGTAAATAGTGTACAATTATATTATTATTTACCATTTAATAAAGTTTGAATCATTTGGCAATTAGCTGATGTTTTATTGGAAATAATTGAATAGTGTTTATTATTTTTGTTGTCAATTCTAAAGAACAAAGAAAATGTATAAATTCACTTTCATTTGTTTAGGTTTTATCAACATTTTTATCACTTTTTAAAAACAATAAAAAGGAGTGAAGGTAGTTAAAATAATAGCAGTGTCAAGGGAAAAACTGTCCTGATGAAGGTTAAAAATTACCAGAATTTCTTTGGGTTGGACACTTAATGTATATTTCTTCTTTGTAATTATTCTGTTATTTATTTATATTTTTTAATCTTATCTCGAAGTGTGGGTTCATTCCTGCCATTTAAAACAATTTTTTTTTTTTTAAGAGAATCAAAAAATTGAAATAACATTTTTGTTAACATTTTTTTTATTTGAATTTTTTGTAAGATCAAAACCAGCAAAAGAAAATGAGTATCAGAAAATAACTTTATTACGTACTATTGAACTGAGGGATTTGTATCCAAGTAGAGATGTCTTTTATACAAGGAATAATTATCTTGAAAAGGAACAGTCATTGTTTTTTTTTTTTCCTTTGACAGTGTTATCTTCACTTATCAAATTATTCAGACTAACATCCTTATCTTTGCTCATTACCCTGGAAAAAACCTACAAACCACAGTACCGTCCTGGGTAAGATGTTAAACTACATCTGTGTCCTGGGTAAGACGTCAAACTACGTCCAGCAGCAAGGTCTCTGATCAGGAGGTTTTGAGGAGCGTGAAACCACCTCTTAATTGTTGGTGTTCCCAGGTCCACCCTGACCCAGGGTGGTAACACCTGTTAGGATCCCAGCTATGGGTAAATAGTTAACTATTATCAGCAATACTTTTTTGAAAAAAATTATTACCAGCGTTACAATTTTGAAGGAAAAATATTACCAGAAACAGATTTTTGACAAAACAAAATATTACCAGCAATAAAAAATTTTGTTGGCATTAAATAACCTATTTAAAACAAAATAAACCAAACCAAACCACAGTAAGCCAATTTAAAAAAAAAAAAAAAAAAAAAAAAAAAAAATATAAATAATCCTTATGCAGATCAAAATTTTAGCCTCTAGCTGCCCATATTTGTAGAGGTCACAAAGTTTAACCTACAATCAATATCAAATCCTTTTGTTGTAAATTACCAGTTTTCTGGGTAGGAATGTGAAGGAAGGCATGAACAAAGTCTTACCTGAATGTGGAGGTTTTAGTGATGAAGTCCGATTCAGTATATCCCTGTTTTCTATATTCGCCACTGAGTTCCTTAAACTGCCACATTGTATGAAGCACCTGCCAATGACGGTGGAGAAAAAAAGAGAGAGAGAGAGGAAATCGAATTACATCAAAATGGGGAATAAAATGTAAAATTTATGGCACAAGACTGCTATATAGTGGTCATATAGTATCTAAAAAGCATTCTTATCTATATTTGTGAATGTATGGGTGGTGTGGTGGATATTGCCCCAGAATGAGAAATAGGAGAGCCAAGATCAATTGATTGATTCATTTTTTATGGCTTATCATCCCTTTGCAGATTATTTAAAGCCAGAAAAATTTTTTTAGATTAGATTTTTTTTTTAAATAATCATGATTTTAGTGATACAAGTCTTACTAATTAACCCACAGCTGAGGGGGGGAGAAATGAATTTCTACCCAATCAGAATTTGATAAGCAAACAAGAAATTATAATGTGTCTATAAAGTGAGGGGGGTTCAATTCTAAATTACAATAAATATATAAACTGAGCCCTCATTTTATGGCCACACTAGTTTCTATACATTTATATTCCAGAGAATGTAAATAAATCTAAAACATATGCCTATGTAACTAATCAGTATTTGACTGATTCATTCATTTCCTATGGCTTATCAAACCTTTGCAGGTTGTTTAATGCCAGAAAATTATTTTTAGATACTAAGAATTTTGGAGGGATAATAATGACTTACTGATACAAGTTCTACTAATTAATCCATATATGGGGGGGGCAAAGAAATGGATTCATACTTTTCCCAAGGGCATTTGCACGTAAGTGAATATAACAAACCCAACTGGAATTTTCTACGGCTGGGGGTGGAGATAATAATGGTTTAGTGATACAAGTCTTATTAATTAACCCATAGCTGGGGGGAGAAGAGGTGGATTCATACCTTTCCCAAGAGTATTTGCACATAAGTGAATACAACAAATCCAACTGGAATTAGAACTTTGCTCTCCGATTAAGATTTCCAAACCATTAGACATTACACCATCCACACATCCAAGTTTACATCACCTGGTATCCCCAAGTGGCCACCCATCTAGGTACTGATCAGGCTCAATGTTGCTTAAATTTCGGTGAACCAGTGTTTCTACATGAGGTGTCTGTAAGCCAGATCTGAGTTGGAATTCTAGTCAAATTTGTTATATTCACTTATGAGCTGATACCCTTAGGAAAGGGGTATGGATCCATCTCTTCTAAACCCAAAAATCTATAGTTTACCAGTGTATTCTTTCATTGATTGAAAATCTAGATATTAAAAAAATTTATATTGGTAGCACTAAAAATGATTTTAAATTAAAATGGTACCAGCAACTGCCTTCCTTAAAAAACAATGAGTATTGTAGCCAAACATCCCTATCTAAATATTTTTGGCATTTAAAAGAAACAAATAAAACCACCACAGTAAAATGGAAATTATTAAAAAAAAGAAAAAAAAAAAGAAAAGAGAACTTATTGGGCTTCAAATGACCCATGTCCTTTGTGCCTACATGAAAAATTATAAAGTTTTATTAAATCAACATAAAGAAACAATTGTCTTTTGTATGCATTGCATTATGTTTACTTTAAAACATAAAACTTTCATAATTATATATCTATTATTTGATTACAAATAAAAAAAAATGTGTACTTATTCCTAAATTTTAAATTTTAAATTTTAATTTTAACAATGTCATATTTAATGTACCATTAAATATAATAAATATAGCATTTTAGATTTTTATAATTAAAAATATAAATATATAAAATGATTTAATCATATTTGAAGCACCTTTAAAAAGCCCCAATGTATTTGAAAAAAAATAAGAAAATAAAAATGCCAAAATTAACCCCTGGTACAATACATATAACTCCATGTATTTTGGTGTATCTTATGTATGTTCCTAAAAAGATAGACAGACTGATATGGACTCTCATACATGAGAGTCCATATCAGCAAGCAGAAATTACATACACTGAACCATTAACCTACATTTTTCACTTTCCTATCTTAGATTCAACCTGTTTCCTGATTTGTCAAAAAAGACAACAGCCATTTAAAATTTTGGAATCTCATTCCTCCTCCAACTTAAACTCTTAAATATAATACTAATTTGCTTAAAAAAGTAGATCATTTTTTTTTCTGAAGTTATTCAACATTTCTTGAAAATGGAACAAAAATTTTAATTTTTAGTTCCAAAACATAGTAATTTCTGTGTTGCAGTGAAAACATATTTTTAAAAAATAATATTATACTCTACTTTGTATTGAGCACTTTTTAAAAAAATAAATACTTAATAACTGGATTATTAATCTGATTGTTCTTGCTTTTTATTATATATATATATATATATATATATATATATGTGTGTGTGTGTGGATATAAACCAAATAATTAGATATCAGCAACTGTATATACATGCGTTAACATGCATTTGCAGGTAAGCAAATAAATATTTAATTCAAGGTGTAAACAAAACAGTGCTCAATGTCGTTAGACAGATCTAAGAAATATAGCATTAAACATATTGGCAAGACAAAATTTTATTTCAGTTCCACAGCCAACGTCAGGAAAACCCAAAATTATCATTATAAAATGACTCAACAATAAGCAATATGCAAATGCCATGGCACTCTCAAAATTTTAATGCAATATTAAAACAGATGACTATACACTGGTAGTAAATTGGAATTTTGTCACCAAATCTACACCCTTTTCTGGACACAGTGACCAATGCCACCTGTGTTTGCTGGAAAAAGATGCATCCTCAAAAATATTAATGACCAAAATCTACTTAACAAGTGAAATGAATTTATGTTAGCTTGTAATCACAGAAAAAAAAAACTCTCTTAAAGTATTTTCA
>CAHIKZ030001421.1:375000-415000 GCA_903632075.3 Acanthosepion pharaonis | reverse complement strand
TATATATATATATATATATATATATATATATATATATATATATATATATATACACACACATACATACATACATTGTACGTTTTTGGTGTGCGAATAAAGGTTTGGAATTCCCAAAAAATTTCGCTTGAAGATGGAAATAGAGCTTTTTAACTCGATTTAATTCAAATAATTATATTGAAGTTTTCGCCTTGTTTTGAAACATGAGACCTCTTATGTCACGAGTTGGAATCATATTTTAAATAAATAATTATATTTATGCTCTACATTTGTATCGAGCACTATTTTTTAAAATAATAACTAAAATACTAAGGAACTTTTTTTACCTAACCAGTTCTTTCCTTTTTCTATATTTTCATAAATATATTTTATAAATATATATATATATATATATATATATATTTGTGTGAAAATATATAGAAAAAGGAAAGAACTGGTTAGGTAATATCCAAAGTTCCTTAGTATAATAAATAAAAATACTAAGGAAGTTTGGATTATATATATATATATATATATGTGTGTGTGTGTGTCTGTATATGAATTACATAAAAATGAAAGTATTACCCCATTCAGATGGCCATTTCACCCTGGGATATATTGAGCTCTCTTTTGTGGATCAGTTTTAATATTTTATATTATTAGGATCTATTTGGATTACTTACCTATGGATTTTTTTTTCACTGGTACCTATATATATATTAGTAATTACAGTTTTAGCTTGAAATACAATTGAAAAAAAATGTAAAAATTTACGTGAATTTTAATTGTTTTTTTTCATGCTAACAGAACTTTTGCTAATATGTGCTGAATAGATTGGTTTGGTTGATTTTGTTTAGCGGCATGTCAAGACATCTATGGATTATTTAATGCCAAAATCTAAATATTTTGAACAAATTCATGGCTTTTCAGTCACAACTGCCTCCCACTATGTATGTATGTATATATGTGCACATGTATATGTATATCCCAACACAAGTTAGAAATGAAGTGTTAGTATTAAACCACTTTGTTCCTGCATAAAAGGTTGAATACTTACTGAGCAAAAGATGGATTTTTCTTGATAATTTCATAAAGTGTTGCAATGACCGCACATATTGTATCGTCTGTTGTGTTATCCGATTGTCGATTGTCTGTTGGCAGTTTTAAAACCAATTGCCTCATGGCATATTTTCCTGAGGGATAGAAGATGTTGCAAAATCACATAAAAGCAAAGAAATATCAGAGTTTGAAGAGAAAATAGTTTTTGAGGCCCGGTTAAATGAGGGTCAGGAATATTTTTCTGAAGCTCTGAAAAGATTTTTGACAACATCAGTAATGAGTGACTGACAAGAATGAAAATGTTTCTAAAGGTTCTAAATATTAGATGACAATAAAGAGAGACAACAGCGAGAGAAAGAAGAGAGAGAGAGAGATTTTTCTTTTCAGAGAGAGACAAAGAGAGAGAGAGGAAGACAAAGAGAGAGAGAGGAAGACAAAGAGAGAGAGAAGGAAGACAAAGAGAGAGAGAGAGGAAGACAAAAGAGAGAGAGAGAGGAAGACAAAAAGAGAGAGAAGACAAAAAGAGAGAAAAAGAGAAAGAGAGAGAGAGGAAGACAAAAAGAGAGAGAGAGAAGACAAAAGAGAGAGAGAGGAAGACAAAAAAGAGAGAGGAAGACAAAAAAGAGAGAGAGAAAGACAAAAAAGAGAGAGAGAGAGAGAAAAGAGAGAAAAAAGAGAGAGAGAGAGAAGACAAAAAGAGAGAGAGAGAGAAGAGGAAGAGAGAGAGAGAGGAAAGACAAAAGAGAGAGAGAGAGAGGAAGACAAAAAGAGAGAGAGAGAGAGGAAGACAAAAAGAGAGAGAGAGAGAGGAAGACAAAAAGAGAGAGAGAGAGAGGAAGACAAAAAGAGAGAGAGAGAGAGGAAGACAAAAAGAGAGAGAGAGAGAAGACAAAAGAGAGAGAGAGAGAGGAAGACAAAAAGAGAGAGAGAGAGGAAGACAAAAAGAGAGAGAGAGAGGAAGACAAAAAGAGAGAGAGAGAGAGGAAGACAAAAAGAGAGAGAGAGAAGACAGAAGAGAAGAGAAAAGAAAAAAAAAGAAAAAAGAGACGAGAGAGACAAAAGTGAGACAAAATTGAGATAAAAAAAGACAAGTGATAAAAATCAAAATTTCAATATGAAGTACATAGCGAGAGATGTGTGTGTGGGGGAAGCAACATTGAAACGGCAATTTTACTTACCAACTAGTTCTTTATTCCTTTGATCTAAGGCAAGATTTCTCAAGGCAGTAGCAGCAGCACAGACCACTTTATCAGACTCGACTCCCAGCAGTTCAACAATTATGGCTAAACCTTTTTCTTTTCTTACAGCAGCACGGATATCAATCCCTGGCTGAAATTCAAGTGGATGGGTAAAAGAAAAATTAATTTTTTTCTTTTCATCAACAAAATATAAATCCAATAATTCACTACATATATAGAAAATTACTGAAAACACTTATTTAAAAAAAAAAAATTCTTAGTGACCCTCAAAAAGAAAAATTTTAAAAATGCAAGTATCTAAAATGATTTTATTTTAGAAGGTAAAAAGTAATTATATAAGATATAATTATATAAGGAGTGCTTGCGTTAATAAAATAGGGCTTGATATATTATATCAGAACTATTAAGTATATATCAATAAATATACATTTTTTTTCTTCACCTGTATGTTTATTTTAATACAAATTTTTAAATAACCACTAATCCCTGTTTATTTTAAATATAAAATATAAATCCCATTTTTTTTTCTTTTAAAATGATAATCCCCATATATGGATTACATCAACATTGTGTTAATCAGGTATTTTCAATAATGTAAGTCAGAAATCAACTTTTAAAGTTTTTCTAAAATATAGTTTATAAAATTGAACTAATATCCAAAAAATGATAAGATGGAAGAGGATGCCTTATAGATAATTGTAATAATAAAAAAACAGAGGTATTAAGTGCAGGGTGCAGTTTCTTACCTGCCAATCACAAGCAGCCAAATTCTGAATGGCGCCAACAGCAGCCTCTAATGTAACTGGATTAGAGCAGTCAGCAAGTAAAGGGAGATAAATGTGAACGATATCCGGATGCCAAAGAATTTCTTGACCTTTTGGTGGGGTCATTCTGTTAGAACTGAAAATCAAATGCAATTTTAAAGAATAAAATGTCAGAACATGAAGATATATTTTGGAAATTTTTTATTTCTCTTCTTTGATACTTGATTAACAGTTGAAGAATGTCAAAAAGGTGAAGATGATAAAAGATGGAAGAAATACTAGTGAAAAATGAATAATAATTGACAAGGCTTCATCTAAGAAATTCAGACAATTTAAAACTATTACCACTTGGTGGAAAAGCAAGAGAAATAAGATGAAAGAAATACTAGTGAAAAATGAATAATAATTGACAAGGCTTCATCTAAGAAATTCAGACAACTTAAGACTATTACTACTTGGTGGAAAAGCAAGAGAAATAAGATGAAAGAAATACTAGTGAAAAATGAATAATAATTGCCAAGGCTTCATCTAAGAAATTCAGACAATTTAAGACTATTACTACTTGGTGGAAAAGCAAGAGAAATAAGATGAAAGAAAAAGAAATACTCTATTTGCTGGTTTATAGGATGAAGTTTTATCCTGAAATATGTTTCTAAAATTTGTGTAACGTACATAAATTCAGTTTACCATCAAGCATAGATAACCTTCCTCTGGGATTAGCATAAACCTATGAAAACCTTAAGCATTGCACAACAAAATTTTGAGACTTAATTTAAAAAACAAAACTGCATTCTTGATGCCAGCAAATACGGTAATAACATATATAGAAAGACATGTTTATGCAACAGTTTCTTGTGCTTTTGTAATCAATCAGAAGGATTAAAAAGTGCACCCTGGGAACTTCTGCACAATTATATGAAGGGATCCTGAAAAGTTATCAGCATGACCAGATTCCCAAAATCCAAAGGGCTAACCTCCAGAATTTTATTTGTTGAAAAAGAATCTTTCTATATCCACTCAAAGTGAGAGGTCTAACCAAACTGAAAAATGAAAGAAATTAAAATAAATCTGTATTATCTCCCTTTGATTTGCTCCCCAAAATGTCTGCCACTATTATTACTTCTATAGTGTTCAAATTTCTTTGATGAGACATGGTCATTATTTACATTATTCGGACTATTGTCCTCATCTTTGTCACCATATTTATTACAACGTTTCAGCTGTTGTCCCTCCGGCCTTCTTCAGGTGGTTGGAATGTTGAAGTGAACCCTTTATTTTGCTCACTGGGTAGACTGTTCTAGTTCCATGTGCCATGTTTAATTTTAATTTTTAATTTCCCTCTGAAAGTTATCCACTGCCTTAACCGGGTATTGAACTCACACTCTTTGGGTCCTGTTACTGGATCTAACCAATGCCTTTATCCACTGTGCCATGTAGTTTGAATAATGTAAATAGTGTACATAATACCTCATTTCAGAAATATATACAGATACTGAGACATGGTCAGTTGCTCATTTTTTATTTCTTTTATCTTATTTCTCTTACACTTACACCTTGTACTAATAATATCAAGTTGTCTGGATTTCTTAGATAAAGCATTGTTAATTATTATTCATTTTTGACTACTAATTTTTTTTTTTTTTTTACTTTATTTTTCTTGCCTTTACAACCAAGTAGTAATTGTCTTAAGTTGTAAAATTTCTTTAATAAAGCCTTTCCCTTTATTAATTTTTAACATCTTATTTCATCTTAATCCTCTTGTTGACAATTGCATATCCCAGATTGACATTCTTACTCATGATCACAGAATGACGTTCTGGGTGATGCAATGGAAAGAAACAGAAACCTGAAATCAGTCAGTCAGTGATGTGTCATGTGTGATACATGCATAGATGATTATGTATCTTTCAATACATGACTGATGAGGCAGATTTTTTTCCCCACAGTAGGTTTCCAATTCTTTCTGTGGTAGACCAGTTTCCATCCAAGGCTATAGAACCCAGTCTGTTCTGCTATTTACCCATAGATGGGGGGAGAAGAGGAGGATTCATACCTGGTTAGTAAACATTTAACATACTTCATGTTATGAAATGGACAAAGTCCGACAATTATTTTAAGACATTTTTATGTTTATACATTCTTTTTTATAGATACAAATATTTAAGTAAATGATCTGTTTATAATAAACAACATTTACCAGACATTTAGGCTGGTAAATTTTGTTAAAACTGTTTATTATAAACAGAGCATTTACTTAAATATTTGTATCTATAAAAAAGGATGTATAAACATAAAAAATGTCTTAAAATACTTCATGTTATATAATCCCAGTTTGCTTCTTAATATATTTAAATTCTAATGAGATGTTAGTTTGCACCACTGTTTAAGACTACTCAGCTTTAATGACGGGAGAGAATGAATGAATGCAATCCTACGTTGGTCTTCAAAGAATCTGGCTGTGAGCCAAAATTATGAGCTAAACCTCTACACCATTAAGTTCCTTCTTTGATTGAAGGCGGGGTAATCTTTAAGGCAGTCTTAACCGTTTTTAGAGAAGTTTTATTTTTTTTTCATAAGCGTTTCACCCCAAGCAAGGCAGGAAGCCACTAGGATGCAAGGAGTTACAGAAGATTTGGAGCAAGATCAGATAGGAGTGATAGAGGAAAGGATGAGGAGAAGGATAGTGGATAGATCAAGGCAACTGGAGATGTCGATTGACATTACATTTGAATAGTTGGATATTATAGCTCTCAGGGAAACTGGAATAGGGAAGGGAGTTCCACAGGCGAGAGGTGCAAGACATGAAGCTATTGGAGTAGAAGAGACGGCTACATTTAGTAGTTTCGACAGTGAAAGGGTGAGAGCAGGATGCAAGCCTCGTAGGGCGCTTGAATTCATGAAGTCTGGGAACCAGCAAATGCAGCTCCTTGGAGCAATTGCCATGAAAGTATTTGTAAAAAAGGCAGAGAGAGGTGACAGTGCATCTGTGAGAGAGCGACTTCAGACGAGATGCCAGAACAGGGCCAATTATATTGCATATCCGCCTCTGGAGCTTATCAAGTTATTAAAAAACAGTTTTATTTTAAAACCAGTTATAGTATATTTCAGTTTTTTTTTTTTGCTTAGAATGAATGTTACACCCTTATAACTTACTTCATAAATAATAGACTATTCTGTTTTGATCTCAAAGAAAAACAGAAACACTGTTTGGTTTCAATAAGAGAAGAAAGAAAGGAAAAACAGAGGAGGCAATAAGACATTGTTATGTTTTTAACATCTGCATTGGATTCATTTTTAATCCTTTCATTTGTCCCCTCTTCTTTAATTACTGGATTGCATTCATACTTATGACTTATTGAAATATTTAGTCCAAGTTGTTAAGCTCAAATATTTATTAATGCCAGAAGGAAATTTCTGTCTAGATTTCCGAGACGAGGTATTGTAATTATTTACATTGTTCTCCTCATTTTTATTGCTATGTTCACAATGTTTAGGCTGATGTACACTGTGGTCTTCTTCAGGTGATTGGAATTTTAAACTGAACCCTTTATTTTGTCCACCAGGATAGATTGTACTACATCCACATGCCATGCCTCTTCAGGATGTCTCAGTTATCTCCATGTTTTGTTCAGCCAGCTATTGAACTCACAACTCTTTGGGTCAAGTCAATGGAACCAACCAACACTTTAATCTTGTCCTTGAGGACATCAATGTATGAGTTTTTGGGACTTAAAAAAATTAATGTCTCAGTAACCATTTCTTTTTTTTTTTCAATTTTGTTATATTGCTTTTCTCTAGCACTTCTTATTACTGGTTCCCATATTGCATTCATTCCTATGCTTAGATTTTTATGGCATAGCATATGTGCTGATTCTTTAAGTTTTTGTATTTTCCAGTGATGTTTTCTCTTCATTATTTCAACCTCATCACACAGGGGGTGGTGATCTCCCTTTTCTCTCCATATGTGGTCAGTTATACCTGATTTTTCTATTTTCCCCTCATGACACAAGGGGAAATATAAATTTCCTCAGGTATTTTGTCATCATGGAACTTACAAGCAGCTTATTAAATCATACAGTTAAGAATTAAGAGTCATCAGAAAATTAAAATAGCAAAACTGTGAAAACTTCATGGTTATTTCTGGTTTACTTTCTTCTTATTTAATAATGGTAGGGAGATATGGTTGGAAGAATGTCTAACAGCACAGAAAATGATATTGGTGAGCGATGAACTGAGGAGTTGTGAAAAGTATATCTACCTTTGGTCTGGTCGAGCTTTTAATTCAGATTTCTGTGCATTTTTCTTCCTTGCTGTCCCTCCAAAACAACCTGTGTTTTCCCCTAAAAAGTTCAAACAAGGAAAAAAAAAACAATGACATTGATGATCATGTTAACAATATTGTTAAACTTATGGAAATAATATTAATAAAACAGTGTATGGTAAATAGATAATGGCTTTATAATAAACAGTAACAATATGGAGAAGAAACAAATGCCATCAATTCCTGGTTGTATTGTTATAAAATCATATGAATAATGGAAATGCATTGCTAATGATTTTACTATAGGAATGCATAGAAAATGAGGAAGAAAGGGATTGTCAGTGGTCAGGAATGAAGTCAAGCATTACTGATAGAATAGGGCTATTATATGTATAATGGAAATGCATTGCTAATTATTTTACTATAGGAATGCATTGAAAATGAGGAAGAAAGGGATTGTCAGTGGTCAGGAATGAAGGCAAGTATTACTGATAGAATAGGGCTATTATATGTATAATGGAAATGCATTGCTAATGATTTTACTATAGGAAGGCATTGAAAAGCAAGGTGTGACATATTTTGTAAATTTTTTTTCATTTACATACATTTGAATGCAAGCTCTTAAGCTATAATTGTTTTTATTCATTGCTGGTTGCTTTTGTTGCAGGAGTATTGCTTCAAAGATCCTAACTCCTTTTTTACGATTTCATTTTGCTAGTATTTTTGTATTGTTTGCAATTAGCTGTCTAACATTACTATGATCCTTATGCTCTTTGTTTACATGCTCTTTCATGGCACTCGTGTGCAAATAGGTGGCAAGTGAGTCACTGTGAAAAGTAGAGTTGTGGTGTATGCTATGTAAGATGTTGCGTATTTTTTATTTACGGAGAAACATTCTCTGAGTGGGCACGTAATATTCATCCATGACATTGATCTTATATAAGGGATTGGAAGTTGGGGATATATTATTTTTAATAAATAAGTTGTTAGTTTTTAGTAAATATGAACTAGATGTATTTATTTTTATCAACTGGTTTTATAAATTTTTATATATCTATGTACAATGTTTCATTTTATTGTTGTTTCATCTTTTTTTTAATTGTGTTGCATTTGATTTTGCTAATATACGTTGATAGCATTATTGTCAATATTATGTTTGTTGTAACCTAGGGAAGGTTACTGAATACAATAATCAAATGAAGGTTGGTAATGAACGATAATACTTAGAACAAGAGATTTGCCAGCGGTGCATAGAAGTAGTAGTCAACTGCTAGAAGTGAGTCAAGTGAATTCCACAATGAATCTCCAAATGCAGACCAACATACTGTATTCATTACTATATTTATGGGAATGGAGGCATACCTATTATCGCCCATAGGTATGCTACAACAATGTTCATGACTGGTTTTTATTACTAAAATTGTTGTTGTTGAAATAAAATTTGATTTGCTGGTTGACTATATAATTACGTTTGGTTTGTGGCATATCAACCTCAATGGGTTATTTAATGCTGATAATTGTTTTTTCCTGGTAATGTTTTGTCAAAAACCTATTTCTGGTAATATTTTTCTTTTCAAAAATGTATTGCTGGTAATAATTTTTTTTTCTTTTTTTTCACAAAAAAGTATTGTTGGTAATATTTTTTTTCCTCAAAAATGTATAGCTGGTAATATTTTTTTCAATGATGTATTGCTGGTAATATTTTTTTTCCTCAAAAATTTATTGCCGGTAATAATTTTTTTACAAAGTATTTCTGGTATTAAAACTTATTTTTACACTTTCATAGTGTTTTTTCCCCAGTTTTGGGGTTAACTATTTGGGACCCTAACAGGTACTACCACTCCGGGTCAGGATGGACCTGGGAACACCAGCAATTAAGAGGTGGTTCCATGCTCTTCAAAACCTCCTGATCAGAGGCCTTGCTGTTGGATGTAGTTTATCATCATACCCAGGACAGTATATAATTAGGGTATCTATTATTGATAAGTTTGTTTTATATTATTTAATTCTTTAAGGAAAATTATTTTAAATGAGGAAATGAGTTTAGCTGTTTGGATTAGGTTATTAATGATAATTTTATATTTTTCAGAGTATTCACTGTTGTAGTTTAGAAGGCAGGAGTTGGAACGAGCAGACTTTTTTTATACAGAGATATAGTAAAATTATCAGTGAGAATATCTAGAAATTCAATCAATATATCTGACAGAAATGGTGGGTTTATTTATTTTATTAAATATTTTGTTTGCTAAGTTGGCCATATAAAAGTTTGAAAATAAAGGGCTGAGAGGGCTGCCCATAGCAACACCGTCAGTTTGGGTATAAATATTATAAAGGTGATTATGGAGAGGGACTTGTGATGTGGACCAGTGACATGCAGAGGTTTTGTGATGTATGAGACCAATTCCTTGATTGTATGTCCTTAAAACTTAACTAAATCTAATTGTGTTGAGAAAAAAAAGCTTTAAGGAAAACATTTTAAATATGTAAAACCAAATGAAACATGAAAGAAACAATTTATTCAAATTAAATTAAAACCAAATTTTTGTTTCACTTTTTGATTGGAATGTCTCCCCATATGGATGTCCAAGGCCGCTGCACCCTCTGTCCCACCTTCTGCATGCTACTGATGCTAAGTTTTTTTTTTTTTTTTTTTAATATTGTGATTAATTTGCTGTATTCTTAAGCCATTATTTTCAAAGGCTTTAAAACTGCTTAAAAAGGGAAAATTTAATGTGATTTTTTTTGTTTTTTGTTAATTTGTCTTCCTGGTACAGGTAGGATTGGATTCAAGAAGATATAGACTAATCATTAATTTTAGAATTCATACAAGGTCATGATTCAATTTTTCAATGTAATACCAGTTTCTCAAAAAATTTCTTCTAATTTAGAAAATCCATAAGAAAAAAAAAATCACCAAATTCCATAAACCAATACCAAAACCAAGAATTTCATACAGTATAGAAATTGTTTAATTTATTCTTAAACATAGGGTTTTGGTTTTGCACCATCAAAAGAAGAAAGAGAAATTACCTTTTTCTAAATTTCTTTGTTGCCTCTGTAATGTTCTTTTCAAATAGAATTCTGGATCATCTACTTCCTGGATACGATACGATAAGTTTCGGAGTATACAGACACAATTCTCAACTGGCTTATTATCAATATCACTTTGTCCAATGGCCGTTTTTACTGCGTGGATCAAAGATTCTACCAAACCATCACATTCTCTTAATCGTTTCCTTGCTTGATAACCTGCTGAGCTAATATTCCTGAAAGTAAATTGAAGAATAAAAGAAGACAATAAATAAAAGCAATCATCAAAAGGTATTCAAAGATTAATTAATTCTTTACTGGATAGTTTGGTTTGTTTTACGGCATATCAACCTCAATAGGTTATTTAATGCTGA
Organism: Acanthosepion pharaonis; assembly: GCA_903632075.3. Taxonomy (NCBI): domain Eukaryota; kingdom Metazoa; phylum Mollusca; class Cephalopoda; order Sepiida; family Sepiidae; genus Acanthosepion; species Acanthosepion pharaonis. Next base: position 404,337 of record CAHIKZ030001421.1, on the reverse strand, counting down.
CAAAATTTTTATTGCTGGTAATATGTTTTTCTTCAAAAATCTATTTCTGAGAATATTTTTCCTTGAAGAAATCTATAGCTGGTAATATTTAATATTCTTTTCAAAGAACGTATAGCTGTTTGTATTGCTAGTACTTTTTTTAAAGTATTGCTGATAATAATTTTTCCTTCAAAAATTATTGCTGGTTATAATTTTTTATTACAAAGTATTTCTGGTATTAAAACCTATTTTTTACACAAGTTTGGGTTTTAAACTTTTTTTTGCCCATTTGGATTAAATAAAACAACAAGATTTTTTTTTTGGTAATTTTTTTTCTTCAAAAATGTATAGCTAGTAATAATTTTTTTACAGTGTATTTCTTCAGTATTAAAACCTATTTTTTACTTTCATTCAAAAGCCTACCTCAGTTCGGGGTTAACTATAATTGTAAAAGTCGTTTCACAATGGAGGCAAAATTTCACTAAGTTTAATCCTAAAATAGGTTTTTTATTTAAAACATTAAGAACTTGATATAAAAGGTAAATTTTTAATCTAGTGGTGGTCACTGATTTTTAGTATTAAACTAACAACTGTCCGACATCGATGGACTGAATTTCACTGAGCGATTTAAGAACTGATAATTTCCTTGATAGGTGGGATTTCTAACAATAGAATAGGTGTGTTCCACTATAACAACTATTTAACACATAGCTGGGACCCTAACAAGTGCTACCACACTTGGTCAGGGCGGACCTGGGAACATAAGCAATTAAGAGGTGGTTCCATGCTTCTCAAAACCTCCAGATCAGAGGCATTGCTGTTGGACGTAGTTTATTGTCTTACTCAGGACACAGATGAAATTTATCATCATATCCAGGATGGTTCTTCACTGGATGAAAACAGTAAACATGGTTCAAGTACACACACATAAGGTTTGATCAAAAGGTATCAGTACTGTTGCTATGGTAACAGAGTTACACAGATTAACCTTGAACTAAGTTATAATGTTCTCACTCACTTCCTTTTTTCATAGCAGTGCTTGGAAGGAAGGTGTATTGAGTGTGGTTTGTCTCACCTCACCACAAAGGTAAACTATGGAGGATGCTAAGTGATATAATTTAATATTTAATAAACAAAAGTGAGGAAAATTTTGTTGAAATTTTTTTATATTTTAATTAACATTATTTTAGTTTCTCTTAACTTTTTCAGTTAGCCTGGTGTGTGTGTGTGTGTGTGTGTGTGTGTGTGTATGTATGTATATATATATATATGTGCATTTCTTAAAATAAAAAAAATTTTTTTGGAAAACTAACAACATTTTTACTTCTATATAAATAAATGCAAATGTCTGTTTCACACTTTTCAACTTTACTCCTAGAGGCTGTAGCCAAATATATAACATTCTGGAATCAGGCTGACTTCATGAGAAAATTAAGAACATTCCAGGCTGGATTTGAACCTACAGTCCTGAATTTTTGGATTCCCAGGTTTTCATTATTGCAATTATTTTTGGATTCCGCCATCTTACTGATAAAACCAATTAAAGGGAGATAACTCTCTAACATTCAATAGCTGATGTTCAAATGAAAAAATTACTGTTCTCATATTACTGTTTCAAAATAAAATTGTCCATGTTTTCAACTTTACTTTTAGAGGTCGTAGCCCAACATATCATACCATTTTGGAATTTGATTGATTCCGTGAGCAAAATAAAAACATTTCAGACTGGATCCAGACTTGCAATCCTGAAATTTTGGATTCCCAAGTTTTCATTACCGCATTATTTTTGGTGATTTTTTATGTGATTTTTTGCAACAAATTTTTTTGTACAATAATAATGTTTGTAACTTGGAAATAAATTTGGGAATAATTAAGATTCATTGCAAAAGCCATGCATGCAATAAAAATAATTGTTTATAAGTAAGGACCTACATACATCAAATTTTCTTTAAATTAAGTGATAGCAGAAGAATTATCATTGAGATTTTAAAAGTTAAGCTTAAATATTAATGCTATATTTAAATGCAGTGATCAATTTTGAGTTCTTCTGTAGTTTATTGTTGTCTGTTGCATATGGAAACAGTATGCCTCACCAAAAGAAATCTCCACCACCAGAGGACTAGATTGCAACCAAAAGAAATAAGGCTGCATCGAAGAAAAAGGAAGGGTGCTACTATAGTATGATATCTACAGAGACATTTGCGAGCTACCGTAAATGACGATGCACTCTACCAAATGACCCACTTAATTTCTCAAAATATAGAGTATTATTTTAACCTAAAGAGTGGTGTATTTATCTAGTTTGTATTCATAAAGGAGGTATTTATGTAATTCTATTACAAAATAATTCAAGCCCATTTAGTTGATCACACGAGCACCATGCTGACAATGACACTTACAAAATAAATTTTACACTACAAACTGATTATTATGCACCTTTAATAGTTCTTCACATATTTCATACTTCAACAGTTATTAAATATCATACCAAAGTAGAAGAATGAAGGGTAGATATCATACTATAGTTTGGTTTGTTTTACAGCATATCAACCTCAATGGGTTATTTAATGCCAACAAAATTTTTATTGCTGGTAATATTTTTTTTTGTCAAAAATCTATTTCTGCTAATATTTTTCCTTCAAAAATGTACTGCTGATAATATTTTTTCAAAAATATATTGCTAGTAATATTTATTTTTTAAAAACATTGTTGGTAATATTTTTTTTTTACAAAGTATTTCTGGTATTAAAACCTATTTTTAGACTTTCATAATGTTTTTACTCCAGTTTCAGGGTTAACTATTTGCCCATAGTTGGGACCCTAACAGGTGCTACCACCTCAACGTCGCCTAAAGAGACACATTTATGGTGTCAAAACAGAATTGTAGTTGTATAGTGATTTTTAACATGTTTTAATATCCTAAAATAAATAATATTTTGCTCTACAATGGATTTATCCCACTTTTAAATTAAATGTTATGTACAGTATATATATATCCATATATATCATATATATATATATATATATTTTTTGAACAATAAAAAAAATTAAAAATTAAAATCTTCAGACACAATGGGTTGTAGATTAATGTTCTTTCGTTTTTTTTATTATTATTTCATTTAGATTCCTTGACTAGTTTCGACTAACATGGCCATCATCGGGAGGAGAAATATTTCTGCTGGCTGGTAGCACTAAACTACAGCAATGAATGTCTTGCTGGAGAAAATGAACTTTTGTCTGTAGTTTTCATTTGTTTTTTTTTTTTTTTTTATCTTTTTAACATGAATCTTTTAACATTCCTTGTGTTGGTCAAACAGTCTCTTTTAAGTTGTTATTTGAGATAAGAGCTGGATGGATCTATGCTTCTCTGAATTCCCTTGGTCATTTTGACAGTTTTATTGGTCCTGAGGGGATGTGTCTATTTAGTGTTTGTGTGTGTGTGTTATTTGGTTCTTTCTTAGGGAGTGAGTGAGTATGATGTGTGTAAGTGTATATATTCGTGTGGGTGTGTATATAATTTGGCCATCAATACCTCCTATGATGTGTGTATGTCTGTCTTGTGTGGGTGAGAAATATGGGTAGGTTTTGATTTGTTGAGTTATATATATATATATATATATATATATATATATATATATATATATATAATTTATGGTTTAGCCCGGCTGGATATTGTTTTTTTTTAGAGGTTGTATCCACTTATTTTCATGGGACTAAAATCTTTCTAATGTTATCTGCTCTGAACTTTTTCTATTCTATATATATATATATATATATATATATATATATATACAATTTTCTTTTTATCATTACATAAGGCCAATATGCAAAACCCATAGTAGATCTATGGTGGGAATGGATGCTATAATGAGATAACTGAACTAACATGATGTAGGTGGTTTTCAGCATAGATTGGAAAATGAAAACATTGTGATATATCAATCTTGTGCTAATTTTGGCAATCCTTTTCTTTTATTTCATTTTTAGTTATCATGTAAAAAGCAGAAAAACACAAGGAAATATATAGCAATAAAATTATGATACAAAAGACATCTATAATATTTTAAATGCACTGTTTGAAACCCTCATCGTATTTATGTGGTAACAATGCCCCACAATACTAATGGCGGGTTAATACAGGAAATGATCACAAAGAAACAAAATGGCTGTCCCCATGTCTACTTGAAGTCATATGAAAGGTACCTGCGATAAATAATGATGTAAATAAGGTAAAATGGTCATCTGATGAGGTAGAAATCATTGTGTAAAACACTTGTCTAACAGGGGAAGAAATTATGTGAAATGGTTGGCTGATGGAGAGAAGAAAGTAAATGCTTTCTCTGTCTGCAGCAGACAGTGCAACTCAGAAGAGTGAAGAATTTCCAGTCATTGTGCATTTTCATAGGCAGATGCATCCCCATTAATAGCCAAGTCTTGCTGGAAGATGGGTGATGAGTGATTTTATGAAGTCACCATTTCTAGAATGGTCGCTAACCAAGGCTATCGAATTCAGTCTATCCTGCTATTTAACCCATAACTAGGGAGGAAAAGAGATAGATTCATACTTTTCCCAAGACCATTTGTTTGCAAGTGAATATAACAAACTCAACTATGTAAAATGGCCGGCCAACAAGGAGAAATCATTATGAAAAATGGGTGGCTGACAGGAAGAAATCATTATGTAAAATGGTCGGCCAATGGGGAGAAATCATTATGTAAAATGGTCGGCCAATGGGGAGAAATCATTATGTAAAATGGTCGGCCAATGGGGAGAAATCATTATGTAAAATGGTCGGCCAATGGGGAGAAATCATTATGTAAAATGGTTTAAAATACTTAGAAATCATTATATAAAATGGTAAATGGGGAGAAAAATTATGTAAAAATGGTTTTACCAATGGGGAGAAATCATTATATATAAAATGGTCGGCCAATGGGAGAAAATTTTCAAATGTAAAATGGTCGGCCAATGGGGAGAAATCATTATGTAAAATGGTCGGCCAATGGGGAGAAATCATTATGTAAAATTCCTCTGCCAATGGGGAGAAATCATTATGTAAAATTCCTCTGCCAATGGGGAGAAATCATTACGTAAAATGGCTGGCTGACATGGAGAAATCATTATGTAAAAGTATTTTCTGATAAAGAGAAAATTGCAGTAATTTATAAACAAAAAGATTAAAATAAAAAAAAAAAAAAAAAAAAAAGTGTAATCAAGGTCAGTTTTAATTTTATCATTTATTTTTCATTTAAAAGCTGAATAAAAATTATATACTCACCTGAGAACTCCACTAGCATTTCTAAAAACTGTTGTCCACTGTTCCCCTGGGGGTGCCTGAGGCTGGGCAGTTCCTTGCCGACCCCATCCAGAATGAGGGATCATTACAACCATCACTAACACTGTTAGACAATCATCGATGATGGCTTTCTTTAATTCCTTCAAAAGAAAATGGCTGATTTGTTTAAACTGGAATAATTTATCGACCCAGCACCCAACAAGCAGAAGGTCAATTTTCTTTTGTTTGACTTAATTTCACATTTATTTATTTGAAGAGCATCCACTGTGGAGTCTATTAAGAAAAGAAAATCTCCTTTTATACGAGATTTCACATATATGGGTTAAAGAGAAGTTATTTAAATTTGTCTTTTGATATGCCTTTAGGTAAATCCACACTTTTTCACTTGCTGTTTGACCTCTACCCCCTCACACACAGCCATAGGCTTTTGGAGGGTAATGGAATGTGAACTGATAGATAATTCCACTTCTTAATACCAAAAGGTCACTTTTTTCATTTTAAGGTGACAACACAAGTTAAACTATGACATAATCTAAAGTAGTTAAAATTAATTAAAAATAATTAATTAAAGTAGTTAAAGTTAATTAAGAGAAAAAATAAATCTCTAATGTCTCAGCCTAAACTAAATTTTATTTATTTTTCCTCAATAGGAGTAGATAGGTTTGCCTAATGTCTGGTTCAAACTCCTCCCTGGTCTCTTTTGAACAAGAGTAGCGGTTTATCCAGTTTTTTGTGTTTGCATACATTTCTATATAGGTTTTCAAAATTGTTTTTTACCGACAAGTTCCCATTACATACAACTTCTCTTTATATATAAATATATATATATATATATATATATATATATATATATATATATATATATATATTATAAATTAATTGATTTAAAATACGGTTTTTTTGCTACACAGTTCTAACCATGTTTCAAAAATGGAAGCTAAAAGCCACGAATTTAATTTTGTGATTAAATTAAAGACATTAGTTCCATATATATATATATATATATATATACACACACATTTGTATATAGGTTCCAAATTGACAATGCTCAGTATTGTTTATCAAGCATTTAGAGATATAAACAATGTGTTTCCTTAAGTCTTTTCATTGTCTTACTTTCAGTAGCCACTTGTATCTTAATTGCTTCGGGTGAATTGGTTAAAAAAAAAAAAAAAAGACATTGAAAAATATTCAGCTCAATTATGAAATTGTATTTATGTTATTTGTCTTTTAGAGGAAGATTGAAACAAAAAACTTTCACATTTCTAATTAAAATACTAAAGGATTTAGGTTTAGAAATCTTGGTTTGCAGTGAAGAGTCCAAATTCTAAAGACGAGCTCAGATTTTGCATTTAACCCATTTAGACTTTCTTTTGTGAGATTTTCAGCACAAAAAATGGATTCAGCCCCCCCCCCCTTTTTTTAAAGTAAAGGAATAGAGGGTCTAAATTTTTAGTGCCTGATAAATACAAGGAAAGTTCTGTCAAAAAATGATATTTGGGGCTTGGCATACTGGTGCCAAAAGCGTGTGACACCCTATTTAACGTAAGAAAGGTTTGTTTTTGGGGGTGAGGGGATTTTTTTTATTGATTTGTTGTCTATGGCTTATCAACTCTTTACAAGTTATTTAAAGCCAGAAAATATTTTTAGATTATAAGAATTTTTTTGGGAGAAATAATAATCATTCAATGATATTTACTAATTTACCCATAGCTAAGGGGAAAAGAGGTGGATACATACCTAATCAGAATTCGATAAACAAGCGAGAAATTATAATGTGTATATAAAGTGGGGGATCAATTCAGTATTAGAATCAACTTATAAACTGATCCCTCAGTTTGAGGTCACGGTAGTTTCTCTACATTTCTATTCCAGAGAATGTAAATAAATCTAAAAGACATGCCTGTATAGCTAATCAGTATTTCATTGATTGATTCATTTTCTACGGCTTATCAACTCTTTACACATTATTTAAAGCCAGAAAGTATTTTTAGATTATAAGAATATTTTTTGGAGATAATAATGGTTTAGTGAAACAATTCTTACTATAGCTGGGGGAGATGAGGTGGATTTGTACCTTTCCCAAGTCTGTTTGTATGTAAGTGAATATAAAGAAACCAATAGGAATTGGAACTTGGCTCAACATGCTGAAACTTGGCTCTTAAATATTGGCCATTAAAGTCTCACTGTGTGATTTTTTTATGCTATTTGTGATAATGTCGTCATATATTATTGGCAGGGTAGACATGGGATGGGTTATGGCAAGTTGAATATTGAGAACTGATATTTATGGGGTAAGATTGAATGGGTTGAATGTTAAAGGGTTAAACCTGGCTGTCATTCATGACATTCAACAGGATTCCAATAACTTTACAAACAAAAAAGAGGCAGACAAAGCAACTCTTTGCAATCATCACAAGGTAAATTATTAAACAGGTGCAAGTTTTGATTTAGCTCCAAACAATCATAACTTTATATATACTTGGAGTTAGGAGAAAAAAAGTTAGACCAGTTCTGAAGATTGCCTACTTTTAGATGAGGTACAGCACATATCATTTAGAAAATGTTCCAAAAATTCCAAATACCCACTTGCGAGTTCACTGTGTGTATGTACACCAAACTGGGTTGAATTCAGAATATTCCTTTAGTAGTACTGATTGCCATCCAAGGCTAGAGGACCTATTCTACTCTACTATTTATTGTAAATCTGCCACTGAAGATTCCAATGACTTTCCAAACAAAAAAAAAGCAACTCTCCACAACTGATCATCACAAAGTAAATGATTAAACAGGTGCAAGTTTTGATCATAACTTAACAAACACTTAGAGTTAGGAGAAAAAGTTAGACCAGTTCTAAGACTGTCTACTTTTAGATGAGGTACAGCACATATCATTTAGAAAATGTTCCAAAAATTCCAAATACCCACTTGCAAGTTTACTGTGTACATGTACATTGGGTTGAATTTCAAAAAAGGCAGAAAAAAGCAACTCTTCATAACTGATCATCACATGGTAAATGATTAAACAAGTGCAAGTTTTGATCAGCTTCAAGAAATCATAACTTGACAAATACTTAAAGTAAGACAAGTTCTAAATTTATCAGTGTGACTACATTCAAACATGACATAGCATATATCTCTTGGGAAATGTTCTAAAAATACCAAATGTCTGTGAGCCCATTGTGACAAATTAAGGTGAAAGAAATTGTCAGGAAATTTTCTATTATTGACCTTTTACATTTTCATTATACAAAATCAGTATGCAACACAATTAAGGAGGTTAGTTCCCATTACACTATATATATATATATATATATATATATATATATATATGATGAAATATAGTTTTAAGGTATGCTATATTTATGGTGCTCAATATCAGGGATAGAGTGTAAATAAATATAAATGTGAACATTGAAGTCAACACCAAGCAGTGACAGTATTTCATGCTTATATGCAATTGTTATAACCTAACAATTGTGCATCAGCATGAAGCAGACTGTCACCATTGTCAATGTTAACTTTATATAGATATATAGGTTTCAAATTTGTTTTGACCAACAAGTTCCCATTAAATTGAACTCTCTCTTTTATATATATATATATATATATATATATATATGTAAAAATAAACAAAAAAAAACAAATCCTAATATAAAATTATGCTGTTTTAATGTTAATATAATGTCAACGTCATAAAACATAATTAACATTAGACTATATTTAATATATGGTCTAATGTTAATTATGTTTTATGAATATGTCCTGAAGATGGTCTACTAGACCGAAACGTCCGACGTTGACATTATATTAACATTAAAACAGCATAATTGCATATTAGGATTTTTGTTTGTTTTTTCCATATATTTTTCTTCATACTGTCGGATCTGTATCCATATATTTGCTTTTACGTTTGTATGTGGATTCTAAGTTGACACAGTGCTCAGTAATGTGTATCAAGCATTTAGGGACATAAACAATATGGACATAAGATTACACCTGGTCCGATTGCCATTTGTGTGATGACACAGCCTGCACATCATTCATTGCACAACTGTAATGACATCGAAGGTCAGTTGTATCTGCATATACACCCAACTCATTATGTTCACAGGTTTGTCTACTTAGCTATGAATGAATTCAACAAAGAATAATGACAAATGCTTTTCAAGACACAGGTTGGAAAATAGTAACTGTCGGTTTCTCCTTGTTTGTTGGTTCCTTCCTGGTTGTTGGTCACCTATTTATTCACTAGTTGCTGGTCACTTACTTTTGCCTTCCTGCCTCTCTCTGCTTATATGAAAACTGACTATGGTCCCACCCCTTATTTGCCCACTTGTGTTCAGGCGACAAAGATGAAGACAATAGTCCGAATAATGTAAATAGTATATATAATATTTCATCTCAGAAATATAGACAGATACTTTCAGCACAATGTTGAGAACTTTAACCCATAAATATAGCATACCTTAAAACTATATTTTTTCATTATATATATATATATATATATATATCCAAAATATTTGTGATGAAACAGATATTTTCTTCAATAACTGTTATAGTGGAACACACCTATTCTATAGTTAATAGACTCTCCCACCTATAATAAGTAGGAGGGTCAGAGGGTCGGTCCGAGTTCAGTCTGAAGTCGGACAACTGGCTGACCGGTTGAACTCTCTGCCTTTGGGTGGGGAGGAACCCCTTAACACAACATTAAATTAATAAAACTCAAGGGTGGAGTTCATTCAACCCCTCCAATAAACCGACCCTGAAACTGTTTATACAGGTTCAAAAGGCATATTTTTGGCATTTTTTATTGGTTTGGAGATCCCACGTTAAACCGGCCTTGTGCCATATGATGCTTTCATTTGGGGGGTGAACAATACCACTCAGTGGGTTGGTCAGTCAGTCGATGCTGGACGACCGTTAGTCGGATACTAAAGTATCAGCGACCACAACTAGATTTCTCTGTGTCATACCTATTATATGAAGTTCCTAACGTTTTGTATAACGAACCTATTTTAGGACCAATAATGTTAGTATTTTTAAATACAAGCCTCCATGGTGAAATCACTTGTAAAATAATTTTAAAAAAAAAAAAAAAAAAAAAAATAATATATTTTGAAGGGAAAATTAATCTTTTAAATATAAAAGTATGAAAATTTTCGCAAATATAAACAAATAAAAGCGAAAAAATAAAACAAGATTAAAAAACAAAATCAGACAAGTTTTAATAATTCTTACTTCACAGGAAGATAAATTCCATAATACACCCGTGACCATTTCTTTGACCTCTTCATCTTGAGATTTTTTGGAGAAAAATCAATTTTTTGCTTCAAGATGCCTTTTTTATTTTTTTGGCTTTCTTCCATAAAGAAAAAGAAAAAAAAAGATTGAGAAAATTCTTTAAAATTCAATTAAATAATTTTTGTATGGTGGGGAAAAATTAAGCTTAAATACAAATAGATAAATGTTTTAATTGCAACAGTTCTTGGGTTGGCATTCCACATTGAGATTCATTTATCTCTTACGTCTGAAGGTTTCTAGTGATACGATAATAGGAACTGTAATAAAGAAAGCAACAGAAATGCAATCCAAGAAATACCTGAGAAGAAAAAAGAACCATTAAAAATATTTTATCAGGTATTCAAGGTAAAACAAAGAATGAATGCTATGTAGCTGCACTCATATCAGAATGCAGATTAGGTTTAAGGCTCCATTATTCTCCACTCAGGATTGTCCCACAGGACAATAGCCTAGTAGATAAAAGCATTGGTTCATGAAATTGGTGATATAGTAATGGGACTCAATGGAAATGGGGGCAAGCATAAGCAGGTAGTATTAAAATAAGAACAGGATGTTCCCTAGATAGTGAAATGCAAACAATCTAACACCATAGATAAAATAAGGTGTTCAGTTTGAAATTCCTTGAAGGTTACACTGATGAAGGCAGGAAGGTAAAACAGCTGAAGCACTGTGAACAACAAAAAGGATCAGAAGAGTCCACAGATAAACAATAATTCCTAATCTTTGTTGGCCAGAAATGTTATGCAATTAGACTTAAATTAAGTAATTGGTTGATGTTGCCTAATCAGTAATGTAATGCTTCTCAAGTAGAAATCAATCAGTTTTGAAAAAGGTGCACAACCTTTAATTTTTATGTGATTCTTTGAAATCTAGAGGGCAGTGCCAAACTTTTAGCCAATGCTGTATACACAAAATATTTGTAAAAACATTACTGTTGAGTCACAGCAGTATGTTTCTCTGAGATCAGTCACTTACTAGATTTGTCTGTTTTTATGGCTTATCAACCTTTTGTGGATTATTTAAACCTGAAACATTTTGGTTTGTAAGAATAATTTTCAAGTTAATATTGCATTAACGATTTTTGGGAGATAACAATGATTTTTCTTGATACACGTCCTATTATTTAATCCATAGCTGAGGGAGAAGTGATGATCTCAAATGTATTTTTTGGAGATAATGATATTTTCACATACAAATCCTACTACTTAATGGTAACCTTCTGCAATAATTTTTGAGTCTCCTCTTCATCTTTGATGGCAATAATTCTTTGGATTGTGTTATTAAATAATCCATTGACCCCTCACTAAAATACTACATGTGTCTATGAATAATCTTAATGAGGGTTGTCAAAAGAGTCTTGTGCAGCATCATAATTTACATTGTGACATGCCAGTGATAAGCAAAAGTCCTACCTTGTTATCATCGTTGTTGCGTCCGTAAGATAAATTTTTGAGAGCTCCGCAAGCATTCTTATGAACTTCAGGAATTTCATGATTCAATAATGCCACTAATGGAGGAATGCCTCCCAGTGCCCTGGAAAAGAAAAGAGAAAAGTGACAGTAACCTTGTCCGAAAGAAAGAAAGAAACAAACAAAATTACTGAAAGGTTTCTGCTTTAATAAATGTTTTCCCAAAAGTTTACAGACAAAATATTATACAAAGATGTTTATTATCAGCATGGATAATGTCATCAAACTCAAATTGTCTCAAAGACTTTATAAGCTACAAGAAAAACAAAAGAAAAAATATGAAAACAAAAAAAAAAAAAAAATTATGCGAAACAAAACAAAAAACAAGTTACTTTTCAACACAAGTTACAAAAAACAACAAAAACGTTATTTAAAAAACCAAAAAATTCTGTAAAAAAAACAAAATGTTTTAGCAAACCAAAAATATTAATTAGCAAAAACAAAACCAAAAACTTAACAACAAATTTAGTCCCCCCAAAAAAACAAATATGCAAAAATCATAACAAAATAAGTTATGTGAAAAAAACTAACTAAATAAGAAGATAATATCACTAGAATGTAAAACCGATTCATGCCTTTTAATGGTGTTGTTGAGACTTTGAAACTGTTTATTTTAATTGATACCTGTTTATTTCATTTTAATTATTTTTCTGAAATTTTTTTAACTCATTTTTAAAAAATTTTTTCAATAATAAAGGAATTTTTTTTTTTTTTAAAAACATGAATAAACATCAGAGGATAAATTAAAAATTTATGAAGAAGAACTGGATATACATCTTTATTACTTCATATTAATCTGAAAATTCATTATGTTATTCAGCTTAGAGATTTATAAATCTACCATTTGTCCAAGCATTGAATATGACCTGGTGCTCCTTTTATATATCTCAAGATTCATGATAAAATCCAAAGAAGGGTTTGTAATGTTATTGGTCTTCACCTGGCATCTCAACTTCAGTCACTCTCCCACTACCATGACATGGCTTCCATTTGTCTTTTCTAGAAATATTTTCATGGCAATTGTTCTAATGTGGTCTATTTAAATACCTGAAATTACATTAATTTATAAATAAAACCACTATTATTAGTATATTAAAACTCATTTTTTTATTGTTGAAATGGTAATATTTAGCTGTAAATTTCTATTCTAATTCATGTTCTTTTTTGCATGTACAATTAGCGTTTTTTGACAAATGCCAAAAAAAAAAAGAAAAAAATTAAATGCAAAAAAATCAAATATTAGAGTTTTTTTTTTTTCTTTTATTGTCCTTTATTTTAAAAAAAATCTCATTTCTTTTCTGTCTATATTTCTTTCTTGTTCTTAGTAAACTTTTATTGTTTGCATGGTGTGAAATTTTAAAAAAAAATTTAAAATTACAAATTTGTTACAAAAAAATTTTTATTTTTCATTAATAATTTTTGCCACTATTATATATTTCATTTTTTTTTTTACCTGATAGAGAACTGTAATTAAGTTCATTATTGTTTTTTTTCTTTAGTGTTCTTATAATGGATTATCCTGGGTATGACAATAAACTATGTCCAACAGGAAGATCTCTGATCAGGAGGTTTTTAAACAGCATGGAAACAAAAAAACAATTGCTGGTGTTCCCAGGTCCAAAAAAATGTGGGGGCATGGAAACTGCATCTATTTAGGGTCCCAGGTATGGGGAAAATCTAGTTAACACCCAAACTTGTGTAAAAATAAATTTTTTATACCAAAAAATATTTGTAAATAAAAAATTATTACCAGCAATAATTTTTGAAGGAAAATAAAAAAAAAAAAAAAAAAATAGCAATACATTTTTTGAAAAAAAAATATATGACCAGCTATAGATTTCTTCAAGGAAAAATATTCCCAGAAATAGATTTTTTAAAAAAAAAATTACAAGCAATAAAAAAAATAAATTTGTATTTAATAACCCATTGAAGTTGATATGCTTTTAAACAAAATAAACCAAACCAAACTTATAATCTTCAATTTACAAAATAAAAAAAATAATATTATTTGTAATTTTTGAAAAATAAATCAATAAAATTAATTGAAACAAAATTTGTTATGTTATCTTTAATAAATTTATTCTGTGGGTTAGTTTAAATAAAATAAATCATATTTTAACTTAGTATAAAAAATTTAAAAATAAATAAAAATCCATGGTCAAATAATGAAACCTCCTGAGAAAAAATGGAGCTGAACAAAAAGTCAGGTTACTGAATATAAAAAAAAAATCCAGGGAAAAATCAAATTTATAAATTAAATAAAAAATAAAAAAGTTTCATGCAAATAAAACAAAGGTGCTCACCAAACTAAAAAAAAACTGTTTGACAAATTGCATGAGTAAGACAAATGCAATAAAAATTTCTTTATTTTAATTAAAAACACCCCAGAAAAAAACAAATTTTTATTTCTCAACTTTTCTCATTTTTCCATTCTTTGATCCTCAAAATTAATGTTTTTAAATCACAAACTAATAAATCAATCCCATGAGAAAAATAAAATATATCCCAAAATAAATATGGATCTTAGGAATATTCCATAATATAGGTTTTACTTAATTAGCTAACGATGTTTTTAACTCTTTGATATTGAATGTATAACTAATTCTTCTTTCTATTTTTTCCCATCTTTACACTATATTAATTTTATCTTATAAATTGTCCCCTGTTTTCTGTCAACCATTTAATAAAAAAAAATTGTATAGAAAATAAGGATCTTTACATCAAATCATCTTTAAATTAAAAAGCAGCAGAAGAATTATTTTGAACTTTTAAAAAAAAAAAAAAATTTAATTTAATTCAACAATCATTTTTGAGTTCTTCTGAAGTTTATTGATTGATACCTATCATAAAAACTCCTCCTCTTGAATATTGTGATGAAGGCCAAAAGGCAAAAAAACCATGATTTTATAATAAAATATAATTGCAATTTTATTTTTTAAAAAAAAAAATAAGTTATCCCCTTGAACCATGAAAGTAATGATAATGGCTAGTATAATATATTTTTTACCTTTAAATAATCTTTCAAAAAAAATCTGAGCTCAACAAAAATCATTCCCTGTTTTTAACTTTTCTAGGGCTTTTGAATGAGCTATGAATCACTGAAATCAGACCAGTGGGAATGGAAAAAAAAAACCCAAATTAAAAAAAAAAACATACACTGTACTTTAAAATATAAGATCAATTGATCTTCCATTTTTTTTAACAAAAATTATTGATTTCCATTTTTGTATAAATTTTTGTGATTGAACAAATAATATGTATCATTCATTCCATGATTAAAAAGATAAAGATGTTTTCCTTTCAAAGAATGTACTTGCAAAAAGAAACCAAAATAATTGGGCACCTCTCCAATTACACACTTCAAGATCTGCGTATTGGTTGGATACCTGCCCTGTAATTTTTATAAACAAATTTTTAACATTTCATTTCATGTTAGATAAAAATGAATTTCAAAATTGAATATAACATTTTTTCCCAACTGGATACAACATTCTTTGGATGCTAAACAGAATATAATGAATAGTTAAATGGGGGAAGAAAAACAATTGTGTTTAGTCCTTAAACATTTCAAGCATATTTGCCAATCTTCAATCTTTTATTTTCTTTTTTGTCATGTCAAAATTTTTTTTTTCAAAAAAATCTTTTTTTGCATGTATTCTGGAAAAATATTCAATATAACTAATATTTGTATTGCATTCACTTTTTGTCCAAATTTTATTTTAATAAAGGTTTGTTGAATCCATTTTTCCATCCTTGGGTTTTTAAGTGAATTAAATTAGCTCTCTCTCAAAAGATAGGTTGTGAACATTTGCTTTTAGAAGGAAAACTCTTTTTCAAAAAAAAAGAAAAATGGAAACCACTCCAAACATTTTCCCAAACATGAACTTAAATTATCAAAAGAAAATAAGAATTTGGAAAAGTTTGATTATAAATGTCAAAAAAAAAAAAAAGTCTTTTGTAAAAATAAAGAATTGTTTTTTTTAAAAAATTCAACAAGAAAAATAAAATTTTTAACTTCTAAAATAAATATCCATTTTTTGAAAAAAATTGCAGAAATAACAAAATTTTTCATATTTGGGCAATTAAAACACATTGACAAAACAAAACTAACTTTTTTAAGTTCAAAATTATCTCCCAGTCCTTACCTTCATTTTGACAAATTATTTTCTACAATTTTTAAAAAAAAGATGAAACACAGGTTTTCATAAAAGGCTTCTTTTCTAAAAAAAATTTTTTAAAAGATGGAGTTTTATTTTTTAATCATTTTCTTATCTATTTATGTGTCCAAGTTCATTGTTTCCCAAGAAATTCTGCCTGATAAAAAAGTTATCTCAAATCCTTGGATTTAAATTCTTTTTTTTTTATAAAAAAAATTTAAAAACCTAATGGTCCCAACAACAAAAAAAAAATGGCTATGTTTTGAGATATCAACCAAGAAAATTATTTAATTTACAAAGTTTATTTTCTATTTTTAAACAAATTTATTTTTAAAAAAATTGGAATTGAAAAAAAATTTTTTTTTCAAAAAAAAAATTCATATATGGTAAACATTTTTTATTAATAATGTTTCAACATATTTTTTATAAACCTATATATATTTTATATATATATATACACACAACCAAATCAATGCCTTCTCAAAATTTTGTTAGATATGTTTAAATAGGTACCTCCACGAAATCGCTAAAAAAAAGAGCATAGCTTGATGAAAAAACGCGCCAACCTTGCCGAAAACAAAAATTTTATTGTCTAAATGCTTATGTTATTATTAAGAGGAAAGACCAAAGTTTTTTTTTTTAATTATTTTTAAAAAATTTTCCTTCTTTTTAGAACATTCTAAATTTTGATTAAAAAAAACCTTTCTATTTGTATCAGCGGAACTAGTAAATAACATAGACAATTTTTAGCACGTTTTTTTTTATGACACATTAATTTGAAAAATCGTTGCAAAATAGAAATAATTATCGGATGTTAATGAAACTTTCAGGAACTATTCACAGATGATCAAAATTATTATAAATATGTTTTTTTTTTGAAAGTCATGGTAGAAATATTTTTTTTAAATATTTATTACCCCCCATAACTAATTTTATGAAAACGCTAGAAATTCGATCGCATCGGTTTTAGTGATTACAATAATTAAAAAGCACAGGGCTTTGAGGAATGCAAATCATGTTTTTTTTTTTTTTTAATTGGATACCCAGTACCTGAAAATCAGCTCTGAATTGTAACATACAAAACTCAATAAAACAAAGATATTATTTAATTTCAAATGCTTTTATTTACTTTTAGTTGTTTTTATGAATATGGACAATATTTTCTGAAAGCAAAAAATTTTTTCGATGAAAAATGAATTTTTAATACAATTATTTGTTATTTCATTAATTATAATAGATTTTTACATTTAAGTTGTTAAAATATTATAAAATTAGTTAAAAGCAACATCGGCTTTCATAAGTGTCCTTATGAGATAGATCTTTTTTTTTTTAGCGCGTTGTAAATTGTATCATTTTGACTAATCAGAAGATCCCCAGTAATTAAGAAATGTAATTTTGTGCTTATAATCGAGCTGTAATTATAAAATACGGAAGACCAACCAGAATATAATTAAGTTGCGTTATTTGAGTTAAGCATTGTTCTCCGCTGTTAAGGCCTTTACTTTTTGCGAAACACGTGTGGAGAAGTTAATTTGATTTTTCAATTTCAACTGAGAAGGGTACCTACAAGTATCAGTATCATCTTATGAAATTTATATGATCTTATTTTTTATATTAATCTCAGTTACGACATTTTTCCATAAATGAAATATCAAAATTAATAATAAAATGAATGCAAATACAAATAACAGTAGAATGTAATAAATGTACATAAAATTATAGTATTTTATGTACAATTCTGATAAAATTTCATAAGAAAGGTACCTATAAATTAATTAGATACCTTTCTTAAGAAATATGAAATTTAATGTCACTCTTAACAGTTTTATTTTAATTTCTTTATAATATATTTCCCATAAAGCATCATAAACGTAAAGGTGAAAGCTAAGTAAAAAAAAAAAAAAAAATTAGACCGCTGAAAGTTTTCGTTAAAAATAACGGGGTAAATAATTTGTTCACGTAAATGTAAATTATTTCACTTTTCTCCTTCCGTAGAACAAATTAGCCTCATGGAATTCGTAAATATATCATTCATCACATGTCAAGAGACGCGAAAGTTTATGACCTGCTTTGTTTTATTTTCAAATTACATCTTTTTGGCACAAAAAGCTAAGTTAAGTTTGGTTCAAAATATTTTAAATAAACATTATAATTTCTGATTTTCTTAAAATAAGTTTTGAAAAAATGATAATTGATATTTAAAAAAATTTCAAAGTCAGATTTCCATTTTTTTAAAATGGAAAAAAATGGTCAATTTTGCTGACTCAAAAAAAAAAAAAAAAGATTTTTTTTAAAATTTCGGACGTGCTAGGAACGATTAAAAAATGGAAAAAAATACCCCAAAAATACTTTGACCTTTCCTCTTAATAATAACAAACATTTAGACGATAAAATTTTGTTTTTCGTCAAGTTTGGCGTCTTTTTCATCATGCTATGCTCTTTTTTTTTAGCGATCTCGTGGAGGTACCTATTTTATATCCATTTGATCAAAAAGGTTATTCATATGTTTTAATATTTACAAACATTCATATATAAAAGGATCTTCATTTGTAAAATGTTATTGCAAAAAGGTGGAGGCTATTTAATAAAAAAAATAATATTATATATATATATATGGTAAATTTATATGGATAGTAATAGTTGATTGTTAAATTCAAACAAAGCCATTATGTTAAAAACTTTTACTATTAAAAGGTAAGAAATAAACATTTCCCCCAAACTATTATAATTTAAGGAACCATTCCTGCTTTTTCAGAAATCAGTTAAATTCAAATTTGTTTTGTATGAAAAAAATTGCAGGATAAATTTAAAAATTTTTCAAGATCAAAATGATTTGAAAATTATTTTGATCATATTTTAAAGATTTAAAAAATATTTTAATTCCTTATTTGAAAAATTTTATAACTGTCTAAATTTTTGGAAAATTGGATTTTTCTATTTTTTGTTTTTTTATATATATATATATATATTTATATATATAATGGATATATTTATTTATTTTTAAAAATTTTAAAATTTCTTCTTCAAGAAATCAATTTTAACCCTATTTACAAATCCTGAGGAAAAATTATGGGTTAAATCAAAAAATCAAAAATTTAGTGATAAATCCCAAATATTAGAATTTTATAATTTTTTTAAAAATTTTTATCTTGAAATTAAACTTTTAATTTTTTTTAAAGTTTGTTATTAAGGCTTTTCATTTCATTGATTTTTCAATATTCATTTTTTGATGATCAAATTTTTTTTAAATAGATTTTCAAACAAATGTTTTTAATAAAATTTTTAAAGTAATTATGGAAATAAATAAAAAATTAGGCATGTCTTATTTTTTTTTTAATTTTGAAAAAAAAAAAAAATGAAAAAGATATTGTCCAATTGGGAAATTTCATTTTATTTTGTTTATAAAAAAATATATATTCAATATAAATTAATTTTCCTAATAATAGATTAAATGATGCATTCAAATATATTAAAATTATAAAAAAAAAATAATTTTATTTTTTTTTTTTTTTATTTCAGCTAATAAAAATTTTTTCTTTTTTTTTTTTTAGAATTAAAAAACTTTTGAAAATGAATGTTCTCATATCTGAGTTAAATTATTTTAAATAAAACTAAAAATGACAGGCAAAATATATTTTGGTTAGATTTTTTGTTGTTTTTTTTAAATTTAAATTTTAAATCAATAAATAAAAAATTTTTTTATTAAAAAAAATTAAGGAGTTAGACATCAAATTTCTTTCTTATTTGCAAATTTTATTGGAAAAAAAAAAAAAAAAATTTAATCACAAAAAACTGAAAAATAATTTAAAAATCTTTAATTATTGAAGACATGAAAGCAATTTGAAAAAATCAAATTTAATACTGTTTGGTATTTTAAAAAAATTGAAAAAAATAAAAAAAAAAAAAAATGAAAAAAAAAAAAAAAAAAAAATGAACTATCAATTCATAAATAAAAAAAAAAAAAAAATAAAAAAAAATTTTGTATTTTTTTTTTTTATTTTTTTTAAAAAATTGTCTTTGCTATTTTTATTTTTAATTTTAATTTTAAAAAAAAAACTAAAATTCACTAAATTTGAAAATGTTGTTCCATTTTTAAATTTTTTGAATAAAAACACTATTTCTTTTTGAATGAAAGGATTTCAAAATAATGAAATTCTTCAATTTCCAGTGAGATTATTGGCAACTAAATTGATCAGTTGTTTGAAATAAGTTAGATTTAAAATTGAAATCAAAAAATATGAAAGATGACATAACAAAAAATTAAAATAAATGAACCTAATTTTAATTTTTGTTTTAAAAAATTTTTCTGAAAAAAAAAAAAAAAAAAAAAAAAAAAAAAAATTTTTGTTTTGGAAATAATTTGCAAAAATTATGAATAAAAAGATATTCCTTTAAAACAAAATTTGTCAAAATTGAAAGGAATTGAAAAAAATTTAATTTATTTGAACAAGAGTTAAACCACTTTGTTTTTTTTCAAATGAAAGTTTTTTAAAACCTTATAAATTTTAAAACAAAAATATTTTGAGATTTTGAAAAATTCTAAAATTCATCATTGTTTGTTAAAATTAAATATGAATAAATAATTAATTTTAAAGGAAAATAGGAATTGGGATAAATTTTCTTGGATACCATAAATCCTTTTGAATTTTTAAATCAAAAAAAAAAATTTGATATGCAAGATGAAGAAAATTCTAAAATTCAATTAGCAAAAAAAAAAAAAAAGATTTTTTGTACAAATTTTTTGATTCTCTAAACTTATTTGAAGAAAATGTAAATAAATCTAAAAAGAATGCCTTTAAAGTTAATCAAATTTTCATTGATTTTGCTCATTCAAAAAATTTTCAGCAATTCACCCAAATTGTAAAAGTATGCAAAATTAAAGATTAAAACAAATAAAATCCTAATGGATATAAATGAAAAATAAAAACCCAGGAATCAAAATTTAGGGTTTGAATTCATTTTTCTTTCAATTTAATTCATGAGGAGGAAAAATATAAATATCTTTTTGGGCAATTTTCTTGGAAGATGAAGACAATGCTAAATAAAATACATTGTGTGGCAAATAAATTTAAAATTTAAAAAATTAAAAAATTTTAAATCCCAAAAAATTATAAGTATTTTATTGAATTTTCGAAAAAAAGAAAATTTTATAATGAACATTGTCTTCAGAACAAAATCATGAAAATAAAAAACATGAAAAAAAAATGAATAATTTTTAAAATTTTTATTTTTTTAATTAATTATTGAAAATTTCATTTTTACTCAAATTGGAAACACACCTTTCCCAAAAAATTTAACATATTTTATATATTTTTATAAATATATTTAAAATATTTTAAAAATTATAATATTTTTTTTTTTAATTTCTTTTTGTTTTTCTTTTTTAAAATTTTTAAAAATTAATATAATTTCCTTAATGAAAATTTTATTTTTTTATTTTCAATTGAAAATTTAAGTGTTATAAATTGAAAATAGGTCTTTATTTGATATATAAATTTTAATTAAAATAGATTGCTCTTTATAGCTTTTTAATAAAATTCTGACTATGAATTTTAGTTTAGGTATTATTTTGAAAAATTTAAAAAATTGAAGATATGATAATTAACCTTTAAATTCAAAAAATATTTTTTTTTGAAAATTTTTGAAAGTTTTAAAATCTTTGAATTTTTGGAGTTGGGGACCAATGAAATCATTATTTTCAAAATTTTTTTTATAATGAAAATTGTAGAAAAAAATTCTGAATATGAATCACATGTGAGATAATTATTGTAGATCTTGTGTTTTTCTCTTTCACAAAAAAAATAATTACATTAACCATCATTTTCATTCTTCAAGAAATTATTTTGGATTTCTTTTTATAGGGTTTTTTAGCAATACAATGTAAAAAATTTGTAAATTTGTTTAAATCAGGAATAAAATTACCTGGTCTTGGCTTTTTTTGTCATTTTCACAGAAAAAAAAAATGAAAAGAATTTGCAATGAAAAAAAAGAATCAGCCAATAATAGCATCAAATTGGGCTAAAAAGTCGTCAATTTTTTGATGAGACCGAAAAGAAAAACTAAAATAGGTTTAATTTTCAAACTATATTAATGTAATGTAACATAAAAAAATAAAAAAAAAATTGATTAAATAAATTAAAAATGAATCTAATT
This sequence comes from Acanthosepion pharaonis, assembly GCA_903632075.3. NCBI lineage: Eukaryota > Metazoa > Mollusca > Cephalopoda > Sepiida > Sepiidae > Acanthosepion > Acanthosepion pharaonis. Next base: position 381,976 of record CAHIKZ030001421.1, on the reverse strand, counting down.
TTAAATTCATTTTAAAAATATAATTTCAGATTTTTTATGTTTGTCTAAAAATTTTTAAAAAAAAAGATTTCATTATTTTTTTTTAAAATTTATAATGAAACAGAAAAAAAAAAAATAAAGCAAAATTTCAGATCAAAAATTTATTTAAAAAAAAAAAAATTGCAAACTTAAAGATTTTATCACAAAAAATGTTTCAAAAATTATGGCAATTTTTGATGTGATTTTTGAAAAATAAGCAAAGCTAAAAAAAAAAAATAAAAATTTTGAGATTTGCATTAAAAAATTGAAATAAAAGAAATTTTCAAAGAGAGGAATATGTAAACTGAAAAAAGAAAAAAGAAAGAATTAAAATGAAAATATAAAAAGAAATCAAGACAAGAAAAAAAGGAAAGGTAAAGAAACAAAAAGAAAAAGAGAAAAGAAAGAAAGTTAATAAGAAAAGATTTCTAAGAATTTTCGTTAAAAATAGAAATGAAACATTAATAAGAAAAAGAAGAAAAAAAAAGTTTGTTAAAAGGGAAAAAAAAAAAGAAAAAAAAAGAAGAAAAAAGAGAAAAGAAAAATCAAAGAAAAAAGAAAAAGAAAAAGAGAAGAAAAGAAAAAAAAAAAAGAAAAGAAAGAAAAGAAAAAAGAGAAGAAAAAAAAAAAAGAAAAGAGAGAAAAAGAAAAAAAAGAAAAGAAAATTGAAAAAAGAAAAAAAAAAAAAGAGAAAGAAAAAAAAAAAAGAGAAAGAAAAAAAAGAGAAAAGAAAGAGAAGAAAAGAAAGAAAAAAGAAAAAAAGAGAAAGAAAAGAAAAAAGAAAAAAAAAAAGAAAAGAGAGAGAAAAGAAAGAAAAAAAAAAAAAAAGAAAAAAGAAAGAAGAAAGAAAAACAAAAGAAAAAAAGAGAAAAGAAAAAGAGAAGAGAAGAAAAAAAGAAAGAGAAAAAGAAAAAAAAAAAAAAGAGAAAAAAGAAAGAGAAAGAGAAAAAGAAAAAAAAAGAAAAAAAAAGAGAAAAAAGAAAGGGAGAGAAAGAAAAGAGAAGAAAAGAAAAGAGAAAAAAGAAAAGAAAAAAGAAAAGAAAGAAAAAAGAAAAAAGAAAAAAAAAAAAGAAGAAAAAAAAAAAAGAAAGAAAAAAAAAAAAGAAAAAAAAAGAAAGAAAAAAAGAAAAAAGAGAGAAAAAGAAAGAAAAAGAAAAAAAAGAGAAAAAAGGGAGAAAAAGAGAGAGAAAAGAGAAGAAAAAGAAAAAAGAGAGAAGAAAGAGAAAAAGAGGGAAAAGAAAAAAAGAGAAGAGGGAAAAGAGAAAAGAAAAGAGAAAGGGAGAAAAAAAAAAAAGAGAGAAAAGAAGGAAAAGAAACAGAGAGAGGGAGAAAAAAAAAGAAAAGAGAGAGGGAGAAACAGAAAGAAACAGAGAGAGGGAGAAGAGAAAAAGAAACAGAGAGAGGGAGAAGAAAAAGAAACAGAGAGAGGGAGAAAAGAAAGAGAAGAAAGAGAGAGAAAGGGAGAAGGAGAAAGAAAAGAAACAGAGAGGGGAGAAGTAGGAAAAGAAAAGAGAGAGAGGAACAGAGAAGACAGAGAGAGAAAGAAAAAAAACAGAGAGAGGGAGAAAAAAAAGAAACAGAGAGAGGGAGAAGGAAGCAAAAGAAACAGAGAGAGGGGGAGAAGCAAAAAAAAATAGAGAGAGAGAGGGAGAAAGAAACAGAGAGAGGGAGAAAAAAAGAAACAGAGAGAGGGAGAAGAAAGAAAAGAAACAGAGAGAGGGAGAAGGAAAAAAAAGAAAGAGAGAGAAAGAAAGAAGAGAAAAAAAACAGAGAAGAGAAGAAGAAAAAGAAAAGAGAGAAGAGAAGGAAAAGAAACAGAGAGGGGAGAAGGAGCAAAAGAAAGAGAGAGGGAGAAAAGCAAAAGAAACAGAGAGAGGGAGAAGAAAAAAGAAAAGAGAGAGGGGAGAAGCAAAAACAGAGAGAGGGAGAAGGAAGACAGCAAAAGAAACAGAGAGAGGGAGAAGCTACAAAAGAAACAGAGAGAGAGGGAGAAAAGGAAGAAAGAAAGAGAGAGGGAGAAGCGAGCAAGAGAAACAGAGGGAGAAGCGAGCAAGAGAAACAGAGGGAGAAAGAAAAAAAGAAAGAGAGGGAGAAGCCTGTTAAACAGAGAGAGGAAGAAGAAAAAAAAACAGAGGAGAAGAGAGCAAAAGAAAAGAGAGGGAGAAGATATAAAAAGAAACAGAGAGAGGAGAAAAAAAAGAAACAGAGAGAGGGAGAAGCGAGCAAAAGAAACAGAGAGAGGGAGAAGCGAGCAAAAGAAACAGAGAGAGGGAGAAGCGAGCAAAAGAAACAGAGAGAGGGAGAAGCGAGCAAAAGAAACAGAGAGAGGGAGAAGGTGCAAAACAAAGGGAAGAAATTGAAACAGAGAGGGGAGAAGGAGCAAAAGAAACAGGGAGAGGGAGAGAAGAAAGAAAAAAGAAACAAAAGAAAACAGGGAGAGGGAGAAAGCGAGCAAAAGAAACAGGAGAGGGAGAGAGAAAAGAAACAAGAGGGAGAAAAAAGAAACAGGGAGAGAGAAGTGAGGAAAAATAGATACAGAGAGAGGTGAGCAAAAGAGAGAGAGAAAGGTGGGCAAAAGTGTGATAAAAGTGTAGAAATTAATAATCTTTAGCAAAAGCCTAAAATTGTTATAAAAATATAAAGAGAGAAAAAAAAAAAAAAAAAAAAGTCAGCTATTTTTGGCATTTCAGGAATTTGCTTCCAGTTTCTGTGACTTGATAATAAAAGGAGGTCATTAAAAGCAAAAACAAATAAAGGAATCACGTTCGCTCGGATCAATAAATCATTTCCCTTTGAAACCTCAAAATAAGGAACAAAACCAATTCAAATATATCCAGTTGTTATTGAAAAACTTTTAACAGACAAAAACAAGATCAATGTAATCAGTTGTTTTTATTTTTAAAGACATTGCTTATTGGAAATGTTTGTTATTAGAAAAGTGTCAAAACTTACATTATTTCTGTCAGTTATCTCCCCTCCCACCCAGCATAGCAACTGAATTATGAATCACAACCTTCCCAAAGTTAGTAGCTAGAATAAAATAAAAAAAAATACCTAAATGCTACTAATTACAGGTGTGTAATAGTCTGGTAATGTCGCTACAATTATTAAGTCCAGTGATTGATTAATTTTTTTTTTTTTACAGTTTATCAATCTTTTTACAGGTTCAAGAAAATATTTTTAAATTGTACGAATTTTGGGAGATAATGACTTTTACTGATACAAATTCTAATTAACCTACAGTTGGGGGTGGGGTGGAAAAAAAAAAAGGTGAATTTATATCTTTCCCATGGGTATTTGTCTATTTCATACAGGATGACAAGTTCCAGATCTGTATAGGATTATCTATTTTGCCAGACTGACAGAAGTCAGATGAAAATAATTCAATAATTCACCTCTAATTATGAATATTTTAGATCTTTAAAGCCTTCAGACTAATAGACACTTATGCTACCAATTCTATAGAACCCTGATTTCAGAAGTGTGATGGATATATATATAGTACAGGTAATAGATCTGTTGCTATATAATCCAGGTGGATCCTGGTAATATCCAATATTAAAACTGATCCACAGAGAGCTCAATGTATTTATTATAACAAAGCATATACATTTTTTTTATTTTGAATGGGCTGATAAGAATTGGCATTAAGTTTTGCCTGTCTGAAATAGACTATACCCACATGAGGTAACTTGGGATTTTTGCTATAGAAATATTTTTTATATATATATATATATATATATATATATATATATATATATATATAGGCACCTCGACACGGTGTAATGGTTAGAAAATAAAATCCCTGTAGACAGCTCCTGTAAGCTGGGAGAACATATGAACCTACCAGACAGTCACCTACAATTGCAGCCCACACATTAATCATAAACTGATGCTGGTGTCTAGCTTCTATTATAACATGGGGATTCCAGTTTGCCCACCAATGTTGGTTGTATAAATTTGTTATTCCATCTCTTCCAAATATCTTCCATAAATAATACTGAATAGACAAACACTAGACTGGCAGTTTTTGCAATAAACCATTGGTAAAAATTCTCCTGTGGTGAGTTCTCAGAGGGTAAAAGACCCTGCCCATGTTGCAATGATATGGATATGCTCTTTAAGTACTCTCCCAGGTGGTACTATAAGTTGTAAGACATGCTAGAGCCAATTGACGTGTGCTGATAACTGAATTGTCTGTCAGTCTGTAGAATGTGTTCTTTCTGGTCAGCCGTAAAAGCAGATCTCGGTCTTCCTCAATCCATAGTTTGTGGCGCCACAGATCCTGTCTCAGCAATACGATGATAAACAGCATCAAAAGTTGGATGACTCTGCTGTCTTCAGTAAAGAAACAAAATCTGATACAGCCATAGGTCCATTACTATTCTCGTGGCCATATGTAAAAATCATACATGAATATCCTGCTGTTCATAAATGGAACACTTCTCAGTTATCTCACTACTACATACGTTAAACATTGAAGACAGACTAGCTACAAATGTACATGAATGACAAATGTAACCTAGTCTACATGACAACACAGTGTCATGTACCGTAAACTTTTGATACGCTGTGTGTGTGTGTGTGTATATATATATATATATATATATCCATGACCTGGTGTTACTGCATGTGTAATCTGCAGAGAAGAATGTGAATCGACATCTGGGTTGAAGAGGCATATGGCGGTGCACAAGGATGTTCTACTACAGCAACATCCGCTTAACCCTGTGAAGACTCTGGAACAAATCTGTCATCTATGTTAGAGGCCTTGCAAATCAGCTGCTGGTTTGAAGAGCCACCTTCGAAGTCATTCAGGATCTAGATTGAATGTAGGTGTTGATGGACAAGATGGCAGTCATCTATGAAGATGGGACAATATATATATATATATTATAATTATTTTTTTTTTTAAATATGATTCTATGATTTAAAAAAAAAATTCAGGCTTTGTCTATTAAGCTCTGTTTTTTTAAAAAATAAAAACAAAAATACTAAAGAACTTTGGATTACTAACCAAAGTTCTTTCCTATTTTTTCTATATATTTGCACACACACACACACATATAAATTAATGCATATTTGGGCAGCAACCTTTCTTTTAAACATCTCTTGTTAAATACAGTAAACTAGGAAAATTTAATTTTTAAAAAATTTTTTTCCAGCATTCTTCCATTTTTACATTTGGTCGGTGTAGGAGAGTACAAAAATTTTGCAACATTTTCATTGTCCCAAGTGTCTTTGGACACCATTAGCCATTTTCAAGAGAGTTTTTGGTGTTGTGTTTATTCCGAACAGAAACATGATGAAAAAAAAAGTGTGTGTTATATTATATAATGAGAGATGTGTGAGTGTTGCTGTGGATTTTAAAGGAAGTAGGATTTTTTTTTTTTTTACAGAGTGGAGATGCCAGTTCCATGCCCAACTGGTTTTGACTTCAGTGTTATACTTCTATACTGGCTACCAACCAAAGCTAGAAAAGACAGTCTGTGCTGCTATTTAAGCTATAGCTAGCAAAGTGAAGAAGGGAATGATTGATTCATTTTCTATGGCTTAATTACCCTTTGCAGGTTGTTTAAGGCCAGAGAATATTTTTACATTGTAAGAATTTTTTCATAGGAGGGAGAGAGATATAATATTTTAGTGATATGTCTTACTAATTAACCCATAGCTTGGAGGAGAAGAGATGGATTTATACCTCATCAGAATTCAATAAAGAAATTATGTAGATCTAAAAGGAGATCAAGTGTTTATTTCAATCAATATATAAACTGATCCCTCACTTTGTAACCATGATAGTTTCTATATTCCAGAGAATGTAAATAAATCTAAAAGTATTTAGCTAATCAGTATTTGATTTTTCTATGACTTAACCCTTTGCAGGCTAATTAAGGCCAGAGAATATTTTTACAAAGTAAGAATTTTTTTGGTGGAGAGATAATGGTTTAGTGATACATTTCTTACTAATTAACCCATAACAGGGAAGATAAAAGGTGGAGTCATATCTTTCCCAAGGGTATGTATTTGTAAGTGAATATAATGAACCGAACGGAAATTGGAACTTGTCTTTCTGACTTCCAATTTTGAGCTGTTATCCATTACACCACCCACACACCCAAGCTTACTGCACCTGATATTCTCAAGAGGTCACCTATCTAGATACTGACCAGGCTCAATGTTGCTTAACTGGTGATAGAAAGAAATGAATTCAAATCTTTCCTATGGGTATTTGTATGAAAGTGAACAAAATAACCATGGCCAGGATTTGAACTCAACATGATGATCCGATTTTCTAAACTAATAACCACAACCAATAAAGCTTAAGTAATTAGTCAATAATCCACTTCTGACCCTCTAACTATACTCCTCTCATATTGTTAATGCATTAGACTGATAGAGACTTAAATAGATACATCTAATTAAATGTTTTTATAATTATCTAAGCAGTGGTTCTTAACTAGGGTCCATATAGACCATTACTGGGAGTCCACACACACAAAAAAGCAAATTGAGTGTTCCCGGTAATATTTTAGTGATCTGTCGAGCAATTTTACTTCAGAACGGTTGTTACAACTGAGAATTGGAATTTCCACAGTAATCTACACCATATTAAATTACTAAAAATAGAAAAACAACTATAAAAATAACAGAAAACAAGATCAAGTGATGAAAGTTCACATCCCTTTTACTCTACTGGATGTAGTGATTGTAAAAATTGAATAAACACTGAGGATATATAATGAAAGGTATATATATATATATATATATATATATATATATATATATATATATATATATATATAAATGATTATGTCTAGTTGCCAACAGACTGTAGCCTCTAAGTGTTGACGCTGATCCACTTTTATATTTACACACACTATCTGATATTGAGCACTTTATCACAAATATAGCACATCTTAAGAGTATATTTCTTCACATTCATATATATATATATATA